>JAABKJ010001932.1:0-11955 GCA_011634705.1 Andricus grossulariae
AAGATGTTATATATCAATTTTTATTACAAATCTGTATTATCATCGGAGAAGGTAACAGATCGAGAAGAGAAATCCACACATAACATGGAAATCTACAATAACGACCAAAGTTATATTCTCCCATACAGAAAATATTTTAACGTCATTTCAGACAAGATGGAAAATAAGCATTTTTAATTAAATTTCATTCAGAAAAAAGATCTTCTCCTTTCACTTCGCTGGGATTCGAATACCAGGTCAACTGATTTCCGGTCAGGTGCTCTAACCACTGAGCCACTAGAGAGATCAGAGGAAGAACTCTTTCTTTTTTTTTCTTTTTTTTATGAATCACGCTTTATTTAGCAAGATGTTACATACAAATTTTTGATAGAAATCTGTATTGTCCTCGGAGAAGGTAATGGTGGATCCTAAAAGGTTTAACAATGAGTCGATCGATTCATCTCGAAGACGCAAACAAACATACTACATATAATATCGTTCTATTTTGAATATCAAACAAATCTCTTCTATATAAGCCGAATAAATTATTTTTTTGAAACTTCTGGTGGGTCATAAAAGGTTCAGCAATAGGTTGATCGATTCATCTTGAAGAGACGAACAAATATGATACGTATAGTATTTTCGTATTTTGAATATGAACAATTTTTCTTTATAATTATTAATTATATTTTATAATATTTTAAATTTGAGCGTATATTTCAGTTTGATCATGAGGCAATCGAAAGAAGGAATAATTGATTAGTGGGCTATTTTTGCTAGAATATATTAATCATTATATTGCGATGAATATTGCATAAAGCTACACAGAGTTTGGTGTTGAAGCCCGTTCCCTAGATAAATGGATACAAACGTGGAATTCAAATATTGGATCAACCGGTAAATGAAATCGTACTGCAAAGCAATGTGGGCTCAAGAGAAAAATAGATAACGGGTTATAAATTAAATATACAACACTATTTGTTTCACTTTTTAAATTTTTATAATTAAGTTTTTTTTTTATTTTAGATGGTATTATAACCGACATCAAAGGGATGAACCGATCGAAGAATCTTCAGGGCATTTTTTGGTCAGGGATGGTTCTTTAATAATACAAAATGTCCAAGAAGAAGACGCTGGTTCCTATATGTGCACTGCTAGTAACTCGGAAGGTAGTGAAACGATGGAAGTTAAGTTAACAGTTTCTGCATCCTTAAGTGTTCATGTTCAACCTGCCATTCAAACTGTGGATCTTGGAAAACCTGCATACTTGGTAAGTTCTTTGTTGGTTCATCAATTTAAAAAATAAACTCCTATCTACTTAAAAAGATTTCTATAAAATTTAAAGTATGACTTGTAAAAAGTTTTTTTATATCTTTTCTTAAGGGTCGTTCATATCCAACAATCTTAGATGCAACTTTGGTTAGTTGCAAGAATAAATTTTCAGAAACAAAGAAACTTTTCAAGAGTTAAGGAGTACAGGGCTTGAAATCTTTATTCATTAAATAAATTTTCAAACTAACAAGTCGAATGCTTTAGAAAAGAGTTTACTTTTGAACCAACGAAATAGTTGGATTTGTAACCAGAAAAGATAAATTTTGAACAAAAAATGGAATTGTTATATTCTCAGTTTAAAAAACGAATTTGAGACAAAAAAAGAACAATTTTCTACTCGTCGAGTTCAACTAAAAGATACGAGGTTTCAACAAAATATTTGAATCTTCATCCGACAAAGATGAATTTGGAACCAAGAAGATTAATTTCCTAACAAAAGATGGAATATCAACATAATACACAAATTTTCTGCCAAATAGTTGATTTTTCAACTTATAAGGAAAAAAATTCCAACCAGAAAAATTCCTTCTTGGATGTGCAATAGTTAGTTAAATAATCAAAATAAGTCAGAGAACAAAATTTTGGATGCAACGCAAAGACCATTTGTATATTATTACTCATATGAACATTCTTTTTTACATAAAAACCCATCTTCTTGATATGTATCCCCTACCTTCTGCAGCTGGATTTTCATTATAAGCGCTCGAATTTGTTTTAACTTTTGGCCGTGGGAGAGGAAAACTGCAGAAAACCTTTCACACTTTTTCAATATAAAGTCATGCTGATTACTGTTCAGAATATGAATGTGACTTTAGTTGCTCTTATCTCAAGCAATTAATCCATGGGTTCACAACCTTTGAGCTTAGGTCTATACCCATTGCAGAATTTTTGTGAATTTTTTTGAAACAATTGAAGGTATTTTGAAAGATTTTGAAGAATTTTTATTAGATTTTCATAATTTAAAGGAATTTAAGGAAATTCATAATTTTTTTTTGCGTATTTTTAAAAACTCGAGATAATTTTTAAGAGCTTTCATTAGTTTTAAAGGTTTTCAAAATATTTCAAACCATTTGAGATACTTCAGGGTATTTTTTATGCTTGCGAGGAATTGTGAATAGATTTAAATAATTTCAATCGATCCCAAAGGATTTTAAGATTTTAGCATATTTTTGAGACTTCTAAGGAGTTTTCAAGAGGTTTAATAAGCCACAGGGGATTTCCAAAGATTTGAAATATTTTAGAGTATTTATAAAAATTCCAAAGATGTTTCAAGGGATTGAAAATTTATGTTTTTTCAGTAGAAACTTCAACTATTCGTTTGAAAATTTGTATTTTTCAGTTTCGGCTACTTCTTTCAAATTTTGACAATTTTGGTACTACTGTGTTTTATCAAATTTCATAGTGTTTCTGTAGAATTATTCGTTCATATTATCCCGTTTTGTAGGTTTGAAATATTAAATTACAGAATGTGAATGTGGCCAATGTGGCTTCTGATTTAATATTGTACATTCTTGATAAAATTTAAAAAAAATGTTTCTTGTTCTTCGGTTAAATTTTTTTCAAATTGGCAGCTTCCAAACAAAATTCATTTAATGTTGTATGGTTTTGAATTTGAAAAAAACCAAAGTGATTCTCGTTTGGTGATTTTCTGAATTTTTCAGACTTAAAATTCGTATTCTAAACATTTCTCATCCTAAATGAAAAATTACCAAATTTTTGGTAAAACCGGAAATTCCTACAGATTCTTGTAGTTACAAATTATTGTAAATGTAATCTTTTGTAAATTCTGGTAGTTAATTAAAACTACAATAAAATACAACAATATATAAAACAACATCATTTTTAGTGCCGTTTTCCAATATTTTAACTTTTGTAAAATCTTGTATTGTGTAGTGAATATTTCTAATGTTCTACAATAATTAACGTAAAATTGAAAGTGAATTGCAAAATATTTTGCCAATTTTCGTGAACATCGAGGTTTTCCGAACAAGAGATGCCGCACTGCGACGCACCGGGGGTTGTCAAAACTCAACCCCAATTCCTTCAATATTCACCCTGAATTATTGTTGATCTCACGGGAATTTCTCGCATTTCTTTGAATTCTTTGGAATTTCTTTAAATTTTCAGACTAAGTAGGTCACTTTTTTTTAGAAAAATTAGGCTATGGTAGCCCTGCGAATGAAAACATGAACAATTTAACTAACCATCTTATGACTATGTAACTCTTTAACTTTTGGTTCCACTTCTTCAAAATTCACGTTGGTAGTCCTTTTTGATGTTGATTTAATGGTTACAACAGTTAAAAAGTAACAACTAAAATGTAATTCGTAAAATTAAAATGGAAATAAATGTGAAAAAGTTACATAATTGTCTGCTTATTTTCTCACTTTAATCTTTTTAATACGATATTTGTGTAGTATTATGTGCAAATAATGAAAAACATCTTATGGAAATGAAGCATTTTGACTAATTAATGTGCACTTTTTACATTCAGTGAAATTTTAAATGCTGCAAGACCGTTCTTTCGTGATGAAGCTTTCACGAATGATTTAAAATCTGTTCTATAAAAAAACATATATGCATCTCAATATCTATCGTGCTGAAAAAAATTAATATATTAAATTGAATATCGAGCATTTTGTCAATGTTAGCGACAATAAAGGTATCAAAAAAGCACTTTCAATTAGCTTTAGTGGTTCATCTAAAAGAGGATCAACCTTATGATCATCCCCCACAGTCCACTTTTTATTCGTGCGGTTAAAATAAATATCATTATTATGATCTTCAGTAATGGTTCCATTAATTACTCACTAAATTTGAATTACTGAAAATTGTAATAATTGATTTATAAACAGAATTTTTGGCTAATAAAAGAGAAATATTTTATCATTTTATTAATGAAATGATAAAAAATCTGTTCATGAAGCAGCCAGCAAGCGCCCCACTTAAGAGTTTGGTATGAACAGGTACGGTAATTATTTTTCTTTTTTCATATTCTCATTCATGAGAGTGTCATGTAATCATCCAAATTTTCATTCCATAGTTTTTAACGAATCTTCACGTTTCAGCACTCGCAGAACCCAAAACTCATTATATTTTGATGGCATATGTCTGTATGAATGTATGTATGTCTGTATGGTTACCTGAATGTTGTAGCCATGCTAATTTTTGAAAGATGTGTCCAATCGAATCAGCTTTTGATGGTAAATTATCTCCATGGTATTTTCAATTTTGATCAAAATTCTAAAAGTTATGTACTTTTCAACATTTTGAAAATTAAAAAAATTAGAAAAAAACATCACGTGCGTCCTAAACTACGACTTGTGTCAGAGGCTTGCATTAGACTTTCGAGTCATGGTTTCACAAACAAATTGTATCATTGAACTTGTGTCAAATTTCCTATCTTTAGTAGATTGATATAACATTCACAAATCATCTTCATGAAATTTTTTAATCGGACAATAATCAAAAATGTTTCATATTAATTAATCATAGTACAGTTGTGTTAGAACTGCTGTTTGAACGAACGAAATCAAAGTTCACGGCTTAATGCCTGGATTTAGTAAATTTAAAGAACAAATTGTATTTTTTTATTAATATTATATTGCAAAAGATACCTACTTATTATATGCTGTTCAATGTAATTGTAAAAGAAGCAGGTGCTGTGAGAACTTTTTTCAAAACCAAATTGAAAAACCATTTCAGTTCCAATTTATGACTGTAGTCATCAGGAATTCATTTTACAGTTCTCGTCTTAGGTTAAAATATTTATGATACTCAAAATAACTTATTCAAAATGCACGCATTAAACGGACGAAAACGAGCAAATTCCATTAATTTAAATTTAAAGAGCATCAAAAACTTATGCAACACATACCGCTTTTTGGGCCCAATAAAAAGTGTTTTCTTAAAATACATAATTCCCATGTCCGTCAGCAATATTTGGTGGTTTTCCAGACCAATCACCGCTTACTTGCACTATATTATAGGAACAATAAATGAATGTCTAAAATAAAATAATTCATAATTAAATTCATAAATTGGAATAATTAATGTATAATAACAGAATGCATCTTTTCGACTAAAATTGAATCCATTTTGTTTAAGGATTCAACCATTTTGTTGCACATTCGCTTTTCTCGTTAGAATTGAACAATTATTGATTACAAATTAGAATTCTTTTTGCTTATGTGTTATATTGTACATTTCTAAGAAAATTAAAAGCAATTTTGTTTCTCATACTTCTATAAAATATATTAAGATTGACAGCTTCTTAACAAAAAATATTTAGTTTTTTATGGTTTGCAATTTGAAAAAAAAGAAAGTGATACTTATTTGGTAAATAAGGCCTTCAATTTTCTATACATTATACATCACTATTTTGACTTTGAAATCTATGAATTTCCCATTTTTTCTTAATTTTCAGTTTGGATTAGTCTAGCTTATAACATAAAAATGATTATGGGAGAATTTATTATCCAACTTTCTGTCAATGTTAGTGATATAACATATATGAAATTACGGATGACATTAAAAATTTGTGTGAACCATTCTGGTTTTAGTTTCACTGCATTATAGAAAATTTAACAGAATTCAAAATATGCATTAAAGAAAAATAAAATGTATAAACTGAAATAATTATTATTTAATACTAGTGAAGCCAGTATTAACATGGTAATGGTTTTTGGAAATGTATTAAAGTTGGCAAGTTTCATAGATTCATTAAAATGTTCGTTAGGAATGTCAATATTTATTGGAGATGGATGTATACCATTACATTCTGGATATTGTTTGCACTAGTTTTTAGCCTCCTTACGACATGCATCTGCAAGAAAAAAAAAATAAATTTTGAAGCCATATGACAAGAAGCCACTATATAAATCGTAAATTTGATGATTTTCTGTTTGTAAAATTATAATTTTTAGAGGTAATTGTTTAATCAAATATAAACATTTCTGCCAAATTTCCTTAGAAATAACGAATTACGTCAAAATGTTTAAATTCTTTCAAAAAATTGTACTTTTGACACAATCCACAAAAACGGGTTTTCTACACATTTTAAGGAAGTCCTAACTTGAGCACAATTCATTCTTAAATGTGTAATTTTATGTTATTATTCTTCTAAAGAAAGTGTACCTACAAAAAATGCAACATAATTTTCTGAGCTATGGGAATGGGAATATTTTGGGGTCCTACTGCTGTGGGACAAATATAACTATTTCCCACTATCAGGATCAGCTGCTTGGAAACATAGATATAGATTTTGTCTGACAAAGCTTCGGATAGGAGGACAAATTTCTAACTCATACCACGATGTGCACTATCGGGTGTATACTTGAAATAACTCGAAGAAAAAAATTATTGATGCAGCCAAAGACTTTATTTCATTTTATCATTTACATTAACACTTTTATTACAAATTTGCATATGAAAGAACCCATAACCATACTATCTACCCACAACCGTCTCCAGCTGGATTTTCATTAGAGACGCTCACATTCGCTTGGACGTTTGGCCAAGGGCGGGAAAAACTGCAGAAAACCTTTCCCGAGCGCAGCTGGTTGCCGAAAATTACACACAAAAAAAGAAAACAACAAAGTGCTAAACTATCGCTAATTTCAGGGTACATTTCCCCGCAGCACACATTAACCTTGGTAGTGCGAATGGCACCATTTACACAAGAAATCGTTTCCCTCGGAGTTGGGGTACGAAAAGTCATCTGCTGTCAATTGTTTTTACAATTTTGTGGAAAAAAATTAGACGGTAGTTCCGTACCCTAACTCCGAGTGAGATGGAGCCTTTTCTTAAAATTAGGTTCAACAACATTTATTTCAGTATTTTTACTGGGTACTTCTCATTTTCTTCATAAGGTGTGACACTAACTATGATCTTTGGTTCACGTTTATTTAGCGGCTGGGTAGGTCTAAGATTCGACACGTCTCCTTCGGCCAACTTTATTTTCCTGAATTCGTTTACCTGCAAGAATTCAAATACAAAATAATAGTAGTAAATAAGATTTCGAACTTATTTTCTTACGTAATTTCAAGAAATATAGATTCTTACTAAGTTTTTGGTAATAGGGGTATAAGAAAGATCTATGAACCAGGTCACAGTTTCCGAGCAAGGTGGATAATCTAAGGAGCCTTCGTAAAATACAAATGGTCCCACGAAATCTCCTTGATGACTTGTTAAGCGAATCGGGTCTATCTTTGCTGTTGAGTTTGGGGATTGCACCTTATGTAAATCTTTTTCCATGTTGTCAAAAATATTTTTCAGAGGGGCATCTTCAATCTGAAATTTCAAGAATGTGTCAAAAAATGGGATTTTGCGTGAAGACAAACCCTGGTAAAAAATTCTTACAAAAAAGTACAGAAAACTAAAAAAAAATTTACTGGAGCCTGCAAACAAATTAAATAACATCTCTCGCATACAAAGTTTCCATGCTCAAACTCTGAAGGATTGGTATTGTAAACATTTTTCATCCCAATTAAAAAAAGAACAACTTTTTGGCTGTAAAACCTGCAAATTTATATAGAATCTTGTAGTTGTAAATTGTTGTAGATGTACTTCTTTTTAAATTCTGCAACGAAATTGAAACTACCAAAAAATAAAACAATTGATGGAAACGTACAAAATTAGTACAAATAATAGACAAAAAACAACACCTTTATCAATATTTTATTTTTGTGAAACCTTCTGTTGTGTGGTAATTGGAAGTATTATTTTGACGTCAAACGCCCATTAAAAAAATGTAGAATACTTTAGTTTCTCGCAAAGGCTGGTTGATTCTTGCAACAAAATAAAAAAAATCATTATTAAAAAATTACACAATTTTTCAAATTATAGATGTTGGCGATTTACAGTTATTTTTCTTTTTCACTTTTCAGCAAGAAAATGCAAGAAAAAGTTTTCTATTTGCATTTATTTGTACTTTTTTGTTGACTTTTGTACATTTTTGCAGAAGTTTCAACACAAAATTAGAGTCGTGGAAATATTGTTCTTTCTTATAATAATTCCTTCTACCAGAAAGTCAATAAATTTGTCAGGATTTTCAGTATTTCAAGGTATTACCAAAGATTTTAAAGAATTTCGGAAATATTAGATTTTTTATAAGATTTCAAAGAATTTTCTAATCATTCCAATAATTTTAAGGGATTTCAAAGAAGCGTCAATATTTAAGGGTATTTTTCGAAATTCCAAAAAAAAGTTTAGGACTTTAAAAAATATTAAGAAATTGTATAAGATTTTTTCAATTTTTGTGTTTAATTCTTTGGAATACTCATGAGGTTTCTCAAACTCTTTGCAATTTTACTAAATTCAATAAATTTTTGCATATTTTTGAACTGCTCTTAATTCACTGAGTTTTTTTTAAACCTGGCTTGAATTTTCGTGAGTTTTATTGAATTGTTTTCATTTTTCTTAAATTCCTTCAAATTTACTTCAATTCTACTGATATCAATGAAATTTTTCTATTTTTTCCGATTCTTTCGAATTCAAATTGAATCGTTTTAAAGTCTTATGAATTCAATACTTTTGCATTCCTTCAAATTCAGCAAAACATTATTTACCTGACTAATGCGCATTAGTCACTTTTTCTCTCATTTTATGTAAGAAATAAGTAACTTTTGTTACACCCTTCAGATTAAATAGGTCACTTTATCCAAAAAAATTGGGCTGTGTCAGCCCTGATTCAAAATTCTTTCTTTAATTTGATCGTAACAGCAGTAAAAAACAGATAACGTGAAATTCATAAAAGTGAAAGTAAAAATAAATAAAATTAAAAGAAAGTATTCCAACTAATTGATATGCACTTCTTACCTTGAGCAACGTACTAAGTACTGCGAGACCACTTTTTTGTGTTTCAGCTTTCTTAAACGATTTCAAATCTGTTTTATAAAAAAACATATGCATCTCCATATCCCCCGTGCTGAAAAAAAATTAATATATCACATTGAATATCGAATGTTTCGTCAGTGTTGGCGAGCATCAAAATATATCAAGCGAGAATTCTTGACTTACTAAGGTTTTTGGCTTCCAAAGGTAGGATTATGAGGAACTGGTCCCACGATACGCTTTTTATATGTCCGATTAGAAAAAAAATTATTATTATTATTATGATCTTCCCTAAGGGTTTCGTCAATTACATACTGAATTCGAATTACTGATAATTTTAGTAAATGATTTATACCCCAAATTTTTTACTGATAAAAGAGTAATATTTTATTATTTCACATCAAACAATTATTAATTTCTTATTGATAGTTTTCTATATAAAATGGAGATTCTGCGGAATTATTTTTAACCTCGAATGAGTAAGGTAAGAGTTGTGTAAATAATTATAGTGTTTCCTCGTAAGCTATTTACAACTTTCTCAATATTGCATTCTCATTGTGTCAATTTAGTTGAAAATGCCGAAATACCGCGTTTTATTAATAAACGTTTCTATTTGTTTCTTCTTTCAAATTCAAGTAGAAAAATGACATTAATAGAATTAGCTGAATTCTATTCATTCAGATTCAGAGACTATTAACTTATGCAACACATACCGCTTTTTGGGCCCAATGGAAAGTAGCTTTTTCAAATACGTAAGTTCCATTAAGAGGTCCGCCAGTAATCTTTGGAGGTTTTCCAGACCAATCAGCTTTTACTTCCACTGTATTATAGAAAAAGTAGAGAAATGTATAAAATAAAATGCAACAGAATCAAATTCATAAATTAAAATAACTAATGTTTAATACCAGTGTGACCAGTATTTTTTATGGTCATTTTTGTCGGTGATTCCCTAAAGTTTGTAACTGTGAACACTTCCTCAATAATTGGAAAAACAGCTTTGCTTGTATCTAGATTTACAGGGGATTGATGTTTTCCGTTACATTGTGAATATTTTTTGCCCCAGTTTTCAGCATCTTTATAACTGAATGCATCTGCAAAAAGCAAACAGAAATTTTGAAGCCTTATTGCAAGAAGGCATTACCTAAATTGTAACTTCTGTTATATCGATAATTTTTCGAAAAATAATGCATGCAATAGTGCATCTATTCACATTTCTATTTTCTAGGCAATCATCATCACAAATTAGAAAAAATGTCATCAACATTTTTTTCCCCCTCACAAAAAAGTTATAAATTATATTCAAAGACTTATTCAAAATTTAACTTACTTGCTTGTAAAATGACACTGAGAAGAATAGTCGCTAGCAGGTGTCGCTGAATCATTTTAAAATCCTGAATGTTCTAAAATCATATGAAGGAAAATTATTAAAAATGTAGTTTCGATTTTAAATTCGAACTCTTACTTTGTTCTTGAATTGCTTAAAGATCCAGCGGTGATATGAATGAGTTGTAAAATCTACTTATCGAATGCTCGTACCAGCAAAAAAGATTTTGCTCTTGAAAAACCGACTTTTTTGTACGTCGTGAGTCTTGTTCCTCTTATCTTGTTTTCTTGAAGTTTGTCAAGCCCGTCATTGTGTTGAATTTAGTTTTGCACAGGTTTCTAATGTACGTCGCATTTAAAATTTAGTGATGTCATCAGTGGAGGCCACTGATATTGACCTTATTCTTCACATTCTTCATGAACAAATCTTTCTACTATGTACACTTTTAAATAAAAAATCACTATTTTTTATACATAAATAATCTCAAATTGAAAGCGTTTGTGGATGTAAGTTTCTTGGACTTGAAAAACTTTCAATCAAAGATTGAAAGGACGTAACTACTCAAAATTTATTATTATTTTCCTGTCGAAGACTTCGCGAAAGAATAATTCTGTTTTAATCCTGCAGGCTTAAAAATAAGTACTATTTGAAAACATGGGCGTCTTAGACATGAATTATTATCTATACATCAGCAGATAAGAAGCTTTAGTAGTGTGTTCTTCCCATCTATTCTAATGAACATGCTTTTAATGTACCTGCCCATAATTTTTATTTTTTCTCTAGGATTCTAATTTAAAAGTTTGGAATGCATAATTCCGAAGAAATGTCTAATTTTCGAGTACACAAGTTTAAAATTTTTCAGTTTTGAGAGCCTGTAAATTGAAATTTCTTTTAATAACAAAATTATTCTAAATTACCAGAGGATATAAATTTTGAACGAATAATTTGAATTGTCATCAAAATATTTAGAGTTTCAGTTCAAAAAAAAATTTTAACAAAAAACGAATTTTCAACTAAAGTTATGAATCTTTAACCAAAAAAATTAACATTTCAGACAGTGGTTGGACTTTCAACTAAAATTTTCAAGCTAAAAAGAGGAATTGTAAACAAAAATATAATAATTATTATTTTAAAAAAATGTTTTGATTAAAAATTAAAAATAACTGCATTCAACCAAGAGAAACGAATTTTCAAACAAATGCTTGAATTCTCTACTAAAACAGATTAATTTTCAATTTCAGTTTTTATTTGCATTATTAAATAAAGAAATTTATTTTTGCAAAAACATTTGGAATAAATATTACGTTCTTGAATATTTTGAGGAGATATATGTCTCTAAATGTATCAGTTATGTAATATTTACTATTTATTTATCTTGACACTTAACGTTTCTTTAGATACAGAGAACGCGTTTCGGGAGAAATAAGAATTCATTTTTGTGACAAAAAACTAGTCCTTTTATTGAGGCACATTCTAAAGCACAGAAT
>JAABKJ010001932.1:16574-29188 GCA_011634705.1 Andricus grossulariae
AGCAAGAAAATAGAAGAAAAACATTACTATTTGCATTTATTTGTATTTTTTGTTGAATTTTGTACATTTTGTTTCCTTATAGAGCAAGCTATGTAATCGTAACATTTTCCAACATTTTTAAATTGATTCAATTAAAACTTCCTCAATTTAATAATGCCTAATACAATGTCCTAAGGAATTGTCCCGATGTGTATGTGTGTGGATGTCACACTTTCTTGTGAACACGATAACTTGAAAACGGTTGCAGTTAAATTGATGAAATTTGTAGGGCTTATTTTCACTACTAATATCTTGAAACTGACTAAAGGATTTCCGAAAATATTCATTGCATTTTTTTTAGCAGTTAGTAATATTTTAAAAATCGGTTTTTTATATTATAACTTTATTCATTAACATAATTCAAAGTTGATGCAAGAATATAAAAGATTCACTGGTTCCAGACGAATCGATTGACCTCTAATATCAATACATTTTATCAAAGAGTAAAGAACCTGTAGTAATTTATATATTTTGAAAATTTTCTAACAGAAGGCAAAGTGCTCGTGAAATGAGCACCATATAAATATGAATACAAATAAAGTGGAAACACCTTTCACATTAAATAGGTCAGTATTTTTTTAATTGAATCGTCAGAACAGTTTAGAAAACAGCTAACATGAAATTCATGAAAGTGAGGGTAAAAAATAAATAAATTAAATCAAAATAGAGTATTTCAATCATTTATATGCACTTCTTACCTTGAGCAACGTTTTCAGTACTGCGAGACCGCCCTTTTGTGATTGAGCTTTTTCAAATGATTTAAAATCTGTTTTATAGAAAAACATGTCTATCTGCATATCTCCCATACTAAACGAAAATTATATATTACAATTAATATCGAACGTTTTGTCAGTGTTGGCAAACATCAAAATATATTAAGGGAGCATTTTTGACTTACTGAGGTTGTTGGCTTCCAAGAAGAGTATCATGATAACCTTTTTCCGCAATCCACTTTTTATAAGTGCGGTTAGAAGAAAAATTATTATCGTTATTATGATTTGCTCTAATAGTGTCATTAATTACTTTCTGGATTGCTATTACTGATAATTTTAGTAAATAATTTATAACCCGAACTCCTGACTGGTAAAAGAGTAATATTTTATTATTCCACGAATGGAATAGAAAAAAATCACGGATTTATTTCACCTACAACAGTCATTCATTGAAAATATTGAAACTTCTTTTTGTAATTTCAAACATCAAAAAATTATTGAACATTTCTTGTCGATTGTTTTTTATATGAAATCGAGATTCTGCGGGATTATTTTTAACCTTGAATAAGTAAGGTAAAGGCTCATTTACACCTCTGTTGGAGAAACTTTTTTTCGTCCCACTCTAACACGTAAAGATGCCATGCATTTATTTCAGTCTAGATTTTCCATGCCTGCATGCAAACGAGGTGTAAATGGACCATAACAGATGTATTAATAATTCTAATACTTCCTCGTAACCTATTTACAACTTTCTCAATATTGCATTCTTATTGTGTCAATTGAGTTGAAAATGCCGACATGCCAATGCCGCACTTTATTAATATAAATTTCCATTTGTTTCTTTTTTCGAATTCAAGTAGTAAAATGACACTAGTAGAATTAGCGAAATTATATTCATTTGAATTCAAAGAGTATTAAAAACTTATGCAACACATACCGCTTTTTGGGCCCAATGAAAAGTAATTTTTTCAAATACGTAAGTCCCATTAAGGGGTCCGTCAGTAATCGTTGGTGGTTTTCCAGGCCAATCAGCTTTCACTTCCACTGTATTATAGGAAAAGTGAATAATGTATAAAATAAAATGCAACAGAATTAAACTCATAAATGAAAAAAACTAATGTTTAATACCAGTGTGACCAGTATTTTCTATGGTCATTTTTTTCGGTAAATCCTTAAAGTTTGCAAGTGTTAATACTTTCTCAATATCTTTACGCATTTGGTTGTTCCAATCTAGAATTAATGGAGATTGATGTTTTCCGTTACATTGTGGATATTTTTTGCCCCAGTTTTTAGCATCTTTATAACTGAATGCATCTGCAAAAAGCAAACAGAAATTTTAAACCTTCATAGCAAGAAGCCATTACCTAAATTGTAACTTCTATTATATCGATAATTTTTTGAAAACTAATGTCGCTAATTTTTTATTGATGAAGCATATGATCTTTCTGATGTGCGTCTATTCACATTACTACTGTCTAGGAAATCAAATCATCACAAATTAGAAAAAATTACATCAAAATATTTTATTCCTTCGCAAAAGAATTATAAATTATATTTGAAGACTTATTCAAAATTAAACTTACTTGCTTGTAAAATGACACTGAGAAGAATAGTCGCTATCAGGTGTCGCTGGATCATTGTAAAATCCTGCATGTTCTAAAATGATATGAAGAAAAATTATTGCAAATGCAATTTCAATTTTAAACTTAAACTCTTACTTTTTTATTGATTCGCTTGAGAATGCAGTGGTGACATGAATGAATTGTAAAGTCTACTTCAAATGCCGGTATCAGGAAAGAAGAATTTGCTCTTGAAAGAACGACTTTATATAGGTCGAGAGTTTTATCTCTCCTATTTTGTTTTCTTAGAGTTTATTATGCACGTGATTGTTTGAATTAGATGATGCTCCTTTGCAATAAATTATAAATGTCCATTTTGGCTTTAGAAATGAAAAATTTCGACTCTTTTAATCTTCAGATGAGATGATTCGAAATTAGAAGATTTCTGTGTCAGGGCACCTGAATACACGAAGGCGAAGTACATTAAGCATGTAAATAATCTTGTTTTTTTACTTTGATGTGACGAAACTGGTTTGCAAGTCTTAAAATATCACTTTTTATTTACGTCATATATACACTAAGGCTTCTTGTGGCTTAATTCAAGTTAAATGTGAGTAATTATTTAAATTTTTCTTGAATTTAGATATAGAGAGTTCACCGGTAAATATTTTTGTGAACCAGAAAAAAAACTGAGAATAACCAGAAATTTTTGTTTGTAGAGTTTTAGTGGTCATCCTGAAATAATATATTATTACTAAAAAATAGCAATTAAAAAATTATTGTAGTAAATAATGAAAGAAAAACTTATTTTCGTGTATACTTTCAATGAATACAGATTTGAACTAGGGTTCCTGGCATATAGATTACTTCATTATACATCAATAAAGTCTGAGATTCTGAGCAAGGTGGAAAATATGAAGACCCTTCGTGAAATATAAATGGCAACTTTCGATCTTTAAATAATAAAAAGCAAGCTCAATTCTATGTGAATTAAAACTAACGAAAAGTAAATGAAGAAATAAATAATCACTGAACATAATTTAAAAAAAGTCTTCTAATGGATTCTTAAGAGGACCGTGTAATTATTATAGATTTTAAAGTCCAAAAACCAAAATGGTTTCATTCTGCAGGATTTAAATTAAAAATTTTCAACTACAAGTCTCATGCTAATGGCAGTGCATACTTTTTGCAATCCAAAATTATTATTTTTAATGATTTCATCATTTTAAATGTAAAGCGTTCAGAATTGAGCAATTGTGACTTCGTAAATATATTATTTAAAATGCAGACGTTTGAAATACAACGAATTTGTTTGCCAATGTGAGTTGTGCAAACATTAACACTTTTGCTTAAAGGTTTTAAAAATATAACTACTTATAATTTAACATTATTTGAATGTGGAAGCTTTCACTAATAATAATAATCTGTTTATATTTCGTAGATTTTTAAATCGCTGTTTGTTTGAAATAGGGTTATATTATAAATAAATTATCTCCTAGCCACCTTTGACTAAGAAGCTTCAGTAATTTGTGGATCTAGTCTAGATCTCCAGATAACGTAATGATTTGAAATCCATGGTAATATTAAAATTACAAAAATTAATATTTTTGTCAAAACATATTTTGCTAGAGCCACTGCAATAATACAGTTCAAAGTAAGTTAATGAGTTTGAAACTAACATTTATATTTCAGACTTCACAATTTCCTTCCCCTATTTCACTCTTTTCTTCTTTTGAAAAAAATTCCTCCCTTTTCGCATGTTTTAAAAAAACTTCATCTTTTCTTCCTTTTCCCCGTTTCTCTGCTCAGATACGAATTTAATTGACAGAACCAAAAACAATAATTCAACTATTGTTGAAATCCTTTTTTTTCATAGAAGATTCATCTTTGTGATTAAGAATTCAAATTTCGAATAGAAAATTCGTATGGTTTTTTTTCGTTCAAAATTAATTTTGTTACTTGAAAATTTAACTTTTCCATTTTTGGTCGAAAATTTATCTTCATCAGTTAAAAATTCAACTACTTGGTGAAAAATTTGTGTTTTTATCTGAAAATTAAATTATTTTGTGTGAAAACCTATGCATTTTATTGTAAATTGATACTGATTGGCAGAAAAGTAATCTACTTGGCTAAAAATGCATGGTTTTGGTAAAAAAATTTAACTCTTTGAACGCTGATCCCTTTTGTCAAAAATGCATTATTTTTCTTGGTTGAAATATCAATCATCACATTTTTCGTTGAGAATTCATATATTTTAGTTGAACACTCAACTTCTTCTTTGAAAATTCTTATCTGTGGTTACAAACTCGATCATTTTGTTGAAAATTCATGTATTTATAGAACATTCTTTTTCTTTTGTTAAAAGTTGATCTTTTTTGGTTAGAAATGCAACTGTCTGATCGAAATTAAAACAATTTTGGCTAAGAATTCAACTATTTTGGGTTGAAAATTCAACCGTCTTGTAGAAGACAAGTATTTTTTACTGGAAAATTCAACAATTTGGTTTAAAATTTGTCTTTTTTGGTAGAAAACTAATCTTCTTGGTCACAAATTCATCTTTTTCAACAACGATTTAACTTCTTGTTTGTAATCTTCTAATTTCGTGTCCTTAAGTTTAAAGTTTTGAAAGCTTATAAATTTGAAAGTATTTAGTTTGATTTCTGTAAATTGTTAATCATTCCATTAGAACCATTACCATTTTTTAATGTGCAGTGTACTTTCTTGAAACAATTTTTGTCACCAGGGAATTGATAAATTTTCCAGAATTTCAAATATTTCAAGGTATTACCAAAGATTTTAAAGAATTTAAAAGATTTTTGGTTTTTTACATTTCAAGAAACTTTCAGTTAATTTTAATAACTTGAAGGGATTCCAGAGAATTTTGAAGATTTTCAGGTATTTTAAAAAATTTCAAGACATTTTTTAGAAGCTTTATAAAATTTCTAGTCATTTGAAAAGATTTTAAATAATTTTAAATATCTTAGAACATTTTTTACAGATTACAATAACTTAATGTTATTCTGATCGATTTTGAAGATTGTGGTATCTAAAATTCAAAAAGATTAAACAAATGTTGAGGAATTCAAAAAGATAATTAAGGATTAAAAATGTTTCAGCATATTTTGAAAAATTCAAAGGAATGTTTGAATGATTTGAAGAAATGTTTAATTTATTTGAATAATTTGAAGACGTTTCGAAAGATTTTAACTAATGTATGCTATTTTACCAGATTCGGAGGCATTTTCAAGAGATTAAGAAAATTTTAGTTGATTTCCAATGTTTTTATTGATTCAACGGGATTCGAAAAAATGTGCATGCTGTTTTAAAGAACTTTATAGAATCTCGGAAGATATGGAGGAATTTTGCAGGACTTACAAAGCTTTAAGCTATTCAAAGATTTCAAATCATCTTATGAGATATGCGAGGATTTGAATGGTTTGAGAGTTTCTGAAAAATCTCAAAGTATGTTCCAATATGTTGCGTTATTTCAGGAAATATTTTCAAATTTCATAGAATTCCACGTGAATCTCTAATATTGTTATGGATTAAAAAATAATTTTTTGCAAAGTGAGGGATGTATTACGGTTTGAATATGTCACCTTATCCAGGTTAATTAGACTGGGGTGGCCCTGAGAATGATGAATTCAAAAGTTTATCTAACAAACTTATGATTATGCAACTTTTTCAATTTCACTGCCACTCCTTCCAAATTCATGCTGGTAGTTTCCTTTTTTTAAATCAGCAAATACGAAGCTCTAATAATGTGATTTTCCAAGCCACTCTCATATAACTGTAAATTATTTTCATGTTTTCTCTAAGGTTCCAACTTGGAGGTCAAGAATTCTATTCATTTGTTATCGTTCGGTTCGAATTATTTTGAATTTTGAAATGTGCAGTGTTTTTAGTACTTTCAGAATTCTTGAATTTTCACGTCCTACAAGTTTACTATTCTTCAGTTTTGGAAGCTTGCGATTCCAAATTGCACAAGGTGAAGCTGACTTCTGGTTTGATATGTGTCCAAAACACTGTAGGATGAATTGTATTTGAACTAGATAAAGCTCATCCGTGATATATTGCACATTATTATTTTGAGTTTAAAATTCCCAAATTTGAAATGTTATAATTTTTATTTTAGATGTTTCGAAATCAGAGGAGTTCTATGTCATGTCTGCTGTTGTGTTTATTCCAATTTCATCATTTTTCCGTGTTGTTGACAAGTGACACAATGGTACCGTTGGGCTGCGTCATTCATACGCTGAAAGTATTTATTATTTCAATTTGAATGAGAGTTAGAAATTAGTTATATTTCAATAATTTAAATTAGGAGATATGACCGGAAAGCAGTTTTGCAAACCAGAAAAAAATCTGGGAAATGTCCATTATTAAGATCTTACAATAATAATATGAAAAAATAATAATACAAAGTAATACAAAACTGATCATTGTGAATAATAAGATAAAATCTTATTTTTTGTTTAATTTCAAAAAATATATATTTTAACCAGGGTTTATGAAATATAGACTACATAATTATATTAATCAAGCCAGAGATTCCGTGCACGGAGGACAGTCTAAAGAGCCTTCGTGAAGTATGAATTGCAACTTTTGATATTTGAATAATAAAAAGCTAGTGCAATTCTATTTGAATCAAAACTAACGAAAAAGTCTTAATATGCATTCTTAAACGAAACGTGCAACTTTGAGTTGTGAAAATATTAACAATTTTTACTCAAATATTTCAAAAATATATCTATTTGGAATTTAAAATTATTTGAATGTGGAAGCCTTCATGAATGAATAATTCTGTTTTCATTTTGTAGGTCTTAAAATAATTGTTTATTGAAAACAGGGTGCTTATATCAGAAATAAATTATATCCTATCCATCAGCAAATAAAAAGCTTAATAATGTGTCAACACGGTTACGATCTCCAGATTTCGTAGAAAATTAAAACCCGCCACGACAAAAATAAAATAACGAAAATGAGAATTTTTTTTAGATATTTGTGCAGAGCGCAGAAAAAAGTCGTTTATTAATCAATTCAAAATTAAATGTACTATTCGGGACTAGGGGTGTTCAAAAAAAGGACGTTCCAAAGTGATCATGCATTTTCGATTTTTTTTTTCATCATTCTGGATTGGAAACGGCAGATCGTAACGGAAAATCATACAGAATAAAAAAGATATATCCAATTAAAATGAGAATTCTTTATTAGAAGTAACGCTATTAACTTATATAACGTTGAGCAACCTTCTGTATAATGAATTTTAAAAAACTTCCTGCAACGGCACAGTTCAATAGTAATTTAATGAGTTTGGAAATAACATTTATATTTCAGACTTTATAATATTTCTCCCCTATTCTACTTTTTTTCAGAAAATTCCCTTTTTTTCCTTGTTTTCAAAACACTTTTCCCTCTTCCTCCTTTTTTCCATTTCTCCGCTACGATACGAACTGAATGAATAGAACCCAATACAAAAATCCAGCTATTGTTGGGTAAAAGTTAATTCTTTCTGATAGGACAGTCCACTATTATTTTTTCGAGATACACCAGTTTTGTTGAAAATTCCTTTTCTTGATTTGAAAATCATCTCTGCAGTTGAAAATTTAACAATTTCTTCAAAAATTCTTTTCTTTTTTTTGTTAAAAATTAAGTTTGTCAAATAAAAATTGAACTTCTCCATTTTTTGTTGAAAATTTGGGTTCATAGTTAATAATTTCATTATTTTATGGAAAATTCATGTATTTTATTGAAAATCTGATCTGTATAAAATTAATCTTTTTGGTTCAAAATTCGCGGTTTTGGTTGAAAATTGAACTATATGATTGAAGATTAAACCTTTTTGGTAATTTTTTTTTCAAGATTTAACATTTCAGTTGAAAGTTCATAATTTTCGTTGAGAAATTAACTATTTCGTTGCAAAATCGTATTTTTGGTTGAACTCAAATATATTTTTTTTTTTTCAAAATTCAATCCGTTTTGGCTAATGATTCAACTATTTTGTTGCAAATTCGCCTTTTTCGTTAGAATTGAGCAATTATTAATTTTAAATTAGAATTCTTTTTGCTTACATGGCATATTATACACTTCTAAGAAAATTAACAGAACTTTCGTTTTTCGTTCTTCTATTACATTTATTAAGACTTACAGTTTCAAACCAAAAAATATTTAATTTTTTATGGTTTTCAATTTGTAAAAAACGAAAGTGTTTATCGTTTGGTAATTGTCCAACTGTCCAGGCTTTAAATTCTAGCCTATTTAATCTTGAAGGATACTTCTTTAAAAATGTTACAATTTTGATTATGTAATTTCAAAATCGTGTCTAATGTTCAAGTCGTTAAGATGAAACTTATTCAAATTAAATATGGCCTTCAATTTTCAATAAATTGCACATTATTTTTATATTAAAATGGATGAATTTTCCATTTTGTTTATTTTTAGTCTATTTTCACTCTTTCCGATATCCGTATTCCCGGTTCAAACTCGGGTCTGAGGCAGATTTTTTCTTGTTCCTGAAAAATTATTTGTTTGGAGTAATTGTTTTAACAAATCAAAATTTGTATCAATTAATAATGCACTCTATTATTTTCAATGCTCGTAATCGAAGAATGAATCCAAAAATTTAAAAATTTTCAAAATTATATCATTTTACGCAATTTTAAGTTAAAAATAATAAAAATTGAAAAATTACCATTTTTTAAATTAGAAACTAAATTATTCGATTTTAAATCGTTTTAAATGAATAATTGTGCAATTATTATTTGTAGATCTAAGTTTGGTTTGAAATCTTTTACAACATTCCCTAGAAACTAAAATTTTCGACTAAAAAATCAATTTTTTCCCAATTTATAACGGTTCAATTTTTATTCATTCATCAAAATTTACTTTCGTTTCGAAACATTTTTAAATATTCTGTTGAAATCAATTCTTCAAAATGAAAATCATTTAAAATTTTCCCAGAAATCTTAAAACAATATTTTTATTATCTTGAAGCCTTTCAAATTCCTTAAAAGCTTACAAATTTTATTTAAAAACTTCTAAATATCTCCTAAGTTACCCAAATTTCTTTTAAATCAATACATATTTATTTATCATTTACACCTCAATATTCAACATTTTCACTTTTCAATAAAATTTTTTTAATTAGAACAATTAAAATCAACATTGTAACGTTAAAAGTTTAAGTTTAGCTCTCCAAAATTGTAATGATTCAAGGCTATCTGTTTCAAACAATTCAGTTTCAAATTGTTTAGTTTTGAATATTTTATTTATAATTGATCATTTAAAATAAATAATCAAAAATGGCTGACTATTACAAAATTGTTCTTTTTCTTAATCATAAATTTTCAAATTGCACTCGTTAAAAATGGTATATTTTAGACTGAAACAACAGATAGTTTACAAAGTTTCAATCGGAAGTTTACATTTTATTAACTACTAAGGTTTTCGAATTGAAACAGTTCAATTTTTAACGTGAAAATCTGTAAATTGTTAAATTTTATCAGATTCAGAATCGCTCTATAAAATCAATCAATTATTGTTCAATTTCGAATACACTAACTACAGTTTGATTTTCAAAATCATTATTCAATTTATGTTTACAGTTGATCAACTTGAAACATTTTTTGTCAAAAAATTCCAGTTTCGAAAGATATTAATCTTGTATTGTGTAAGTCCTTAAAACTGGATTTCAACATTCTTTTAATCGAAAATGTACCCTTAAAAATGAAGATGTGAAATGTTAAATTTTTATAGTCAAACATTTTAGAATTCCACATTGTAAACTGAATGATGTCATAATTGAAAATGCTGACAACTCAACTTAGCATTTAAACAAAAGTTTAAATCAAGTTTATTTCAAATTGTATATCTTATTATTATTATTCAATATATATATATATATATATATCTTTTGATATGAAATTTGTGATATTTCAAACTTCTGGAATGATAATACGTATTTCGTTATTGGTGGCTTAACAATTTTGTTTCAAAGGAACAATTAAAATAATATATAGTTCAATAATTCTGACATCAAAGTCTTCTAATTAAATTTCCGTTCAATACATTAAACACATTTTAATGTTTTCAAAAATATTGATAAATTCCAAAAAAATGTTGACTTTTTTCTAAGGGTATTTTTAGACTTTACGTTTTAGTTTTTTTTCAATTAAACAAATTTTTCCATTTTTCAATTTATGCACTTAGGGTAAACATTCAGGTAATCGTGATCTTAGTTCCAGTAATCGTGTCTTAAAAAGCTTCGGATTGGAGGAAAAATTGGTAATAACTCATACCAAGATGTGCACTAGCGGGCGGAAAAACTCAAAGAAAAAAATCATTGATGCAGCCAGGGACTTTATTTTATCACTCACATTAAAATTTTTGTTACAAATGTGTATATGAAAGAACCCATAACCATACTATCTACCCACTACCGTCTGCAGCCGGATTTTTATTGGAGGCGCTCGCATTTGCTTAGACGTTTGGCCAAGGGTGAGGAAAACTGCAGAAAACCTTTACCGAGCGCAGCTGGTTACCGATAATTACTCACATTTCCATGTTTCACTTGTGACACTGAATACGGTTCCAGGTTGACGTTTGTTTAGCGGCTGGACAGGCCTGAGATTCGACACGTCTCCCTCGGCCAACTTTATTTTCCTGAATTCATTTACCTGAAAAAAATGCAAATACAAATACAAAATGATAGTGGTAAATAAAATTCAGAGCTGATTTTCGTTTATGATTTTAAGAAATATAGTTTCGTACCAGGTTGACGGGAACAGAGATTACACCATCATCTTGGATCCAAGTCACAGATTCTGAGCAAGGTGGATAATCTAAGGAGCCTTCGTAAAAGTCAAGTAGTTGTCCTTCATCACCTGGAAGACTTGCTAAGCGAATCGACGGTATCTCTGCTGTTGAATTTGGGGATCGCACCTTGTGTAAATTTCTTTCCCGGTCGTTGAACAAATATTCCATTCCATCCAGTCCGGACTGAAATTACAAGGATGAATCAGTAATATGGGATTTTGCATAAAGACAAACCCTGATGAAAAATTCCTACAAAGAAGTACAAAAAACTGAAACCATTTTTATAGGTATCTGGAAGAAAATGTAATAGATCACAGCAAAAAATACACGAAACTACAACTTTGATCTATTATTCGAATTTCTTCTTTTTTGTATATTGTTATATTTTATTATAGTTTTAATTCTCCACAGGAATTTATAAAACAGCACAATTACAGGAATCTACAGGAATTGGCAGGTTTTGCAGACAAAGAGTTGTTCTTTATGGAATTACAATGCAAACACTCAGATTATTACAATAAGATAATTCTGAATTAAGATGTGTCAATGACATATTTTACAAACATAGCGCTTATGTCCAAACACTGAAGGAGTCATGTTTTGAACATTTTTTATCCTAATTCAAAAAAGTACAACTTTATGTTTGTAAAACCTGAAAATTCATATAGAATCTTGTATTTGTGAATTCTTGTAGATGTAATTCTTTGCAAATTCTGGAAGAAAATTAAAACCGCCATAAAATACGCCATAAAATATGTAAAAAGTACAAAATTATTCTGAATAATAGACAAAACACAACACCAATCTTAGAACAATGTTTAAATATTTCATTTTTGTGAAACCTTGTATTGTGTGGTAAAGATATGTAATTTTTTTAAATAATTCACGAAAAATTAAGTATTTTTTTGACGTCAAGAGCCCATTTCAAAAATGTAAAATACTTCAGTTTTATGTAACGGCTGATTAATTTTCACAACAGAGTAAAAAGACAAATTATCATTAAAAAATTATAAAAATTTTTAAATTGTGGATGTTGGTAC
Source organism: Andricus grossulariae (assembly GCA_011634705.1). Lineage (NCBI taxonomy): Eukaryota > Metazoa > Arthropoda > Insecta > Hymenoptera > Cynipidae > Andricus > Andricus grossulariae. Next base: position 28,740 of record JAABKJ010001932.1, read on the forward strand.
TTTACAGTCTTTTTTTTTAGTATTCGGCGAAAAAATTACAAGAAAAAGTTTGTTATTTTTATTTAATGGTATTGTATTTTTGTACTTTTTGAAACGATTTCTTCTAAGAGAAAATTAATGAATTTTCCAATATTTCAAGGTATTACAAAAGATTTAAAATAATTTCAGATATTTTAGATTTTTTATGAGATTTTAGTGAATTTTCTATTAATTTCAATAATTTAGAGCAATTTGAAAGAATTGATAATATTTCAGGGTATTTTTCGAGATTGGAAAAAAAATTTCACGGCTTTAAAAAATGTCGAGGAATTGCAAAACATTTTCCCAAATTTTTTTAACTTTGAGCTTTTCCTAGTTATAGATGGCGCCTGCGACTTTCCGGGCGGAATTTTTCTAATTCTTCCGAATTCTTTGGAATCCTCTTGAATTTTCATTTCAATTTCACTAAA
>JAABKJ010001933.1:0-29174 GCA_011634705.1 Andricus grossulariae
CTTGACGAATGTGCTCCCCCCCTCCACCCAAAATTTACCGAAGCCCAAAATTCTCTCCTAACCGTTGAAATAGGGTGATTTTTCATGAAAATAGATGAATAATAAAAGCGTAAATTCTTTTGAATATAATTAATGTGCATACCGCATTTCAAATCATCATAAAAATCCTTTAATTCCTGAGATTTAAAGTCGAAATATATTGCTTTTTTAACAATATAGCAAAATGTTGAACGAAAAAAGATTTTCCACCAAAATAGATGAATTTTCAACAACATAATTAATTTTTAACCAAACCGTTACAAAAGTACGAAATTTTAACAAAACAGTTGACTTTTCATCCTAAAAGCGTGCATTTTCAACCAAATGGTCGGAATTTTTAAACAATAAGTTGAGTCAAGAAAAACAGTATACCTTTTCAACCTAGAAAAATGACTCTTATACCATAAATCGTGAATTTTTAACAAAAATACGATTTTTTAACAAAATAGTTGAATCCTCAACCAAATAGATGAATTTTCAGTCAAGAAAGGCGAATTTTAAACCAAAAATTTAAATTTTCAAATAAAAAAGATTTTTTTTTAATCAAAAATGGAATCGTCAAAATTTTTAGATAAGAAAATTAATTTTTAAAAAAGCGAATTTTCAATCGAATTATTGAATTTTCAAGCCAAACAGACGAATTGTCTACAAAATAAATCAACTTTCAAATAAAATGATGAATCAATTGGAGCAAATTTTTAAAAAATAGTTAAACTTTAAACCAAGTAGTTGATTTTTCAACCGAAAAATACGAATTTTCAACAAAATAGTTGAATACTCAACCAAAATAGACTAATTCTCAACCGAAAAGTTGACTTTTAAACCAAAAAGAATGAATTTTTAAGCAATAATTATCAATTTTCAATCAAGAAAGATGATTTTTCTTCTATAAAAAATAAATTCTTGATATAAAGGGACGAAATTTTAAAAACCAATTGAATTTTCCCCCAAAAAAGATGACTTTAACAAAATAGTTGAATTTTCAACCAACAAAGTGCAACCAAATGTCCAAAATATTCAAACAACAAATATTAAAATTCAACGAAAAACAGTTGCATTTTTTTAAGCCAATCAGACTAATTTTTAGAAAATAATTGAATTTTCAACCTGAAAAGTTGAATCTTCAACCAAAATTTTCAATTTTTAACATAATAGTCGAATCCTTAAACAAATAGATGGATTTTCAATCGAGAAAGATGAATTTCAAACCAAATAGTTGAATTGTCAACTAAAAAAGATTATTTTTGAAGCAAGAACGGAATAATCATAATTATTTTCTGCATAAAAAAATAATTTAAAAAAAATTGAACCTGTTGAATTAAAGCAAAAATACGAATTATGTATTAATCAAATGGTTGAATCTACAACGAAAAATATGAATTTTCAACAAAAAGTTTATTTTCAACCAAATAGTTTAATTTTCTACAGAACTGTTGAATTTTCAAGCCAAACAGACGGATTTTCTACAAAAAAGATAAATTTTCAACTGAAATGATGCATCAATTGTTGCATTTTTTTAAAGTATTTTAACTTTAAAACAAGTAATTGATTATTCAAACAAAAAATACGAATTTTCAATCGAACAGTTGAATCTTTAACTAAAACAGAATTATTTTTAACCAAGCAGTTGAATTTTTAGCCAAAAAGCATAAAGAATAAACTTCAACAAAAAAATACGAATTTTCAAAAAAGAATTTTTAGTCATATCGTTGAATTTTTATGTAGAAAATATCCATTTTTCATTTAAAAAATCATTTTCGAACAAAAAATGTTATCGTTATTTTTCAGTTTGAAACATAACTTCTTAATAATAATTTAAAAAAATGTATACATAACACATTTTCAAAAAAAAGGGATGAATTTCTAATTAAAATTAGGAATCTTCAACAACAACAAAATAAATTTTCATCAAAAGAGTGCAGCTCAAAAAATGATTTTTGAATCGAGAAGATTAATTTTCTGAAACTGGAATAGTTAAATTTTTAACGAAAAAAATGAATATTCAACTAAAAAAATAAATTTGAAGAAAGTATATAGTTACATTTTCAACGAAGTAATTCAATTTTTAACAAAATAGTAGAATTTTTACCCAAACTAAAAGCAGTTTATGGACGGTTCCTTAGATTAGGCGGTAGTGCTCCGAAATTGTAATAGGAAAGTCCAGGCTCGATTCCTGCTGCCAGCATTTTTTGACATTTTTTATTATTGCAATTGACTATTAAATTTACTTCAATCAAGCTGAAATATTCATTTGTAACCATATTTTTTATATGGACAAAATCCTTATGCAATGTTCTGTTAAAAAAGCATCACTTATTACTCTTATTTCAAAATATGAATATAATAATAATAGAAAATGTCTTTTGTTTATATCATATTATTATATTATTTTATTTATATCTAATCTTATAATAATATTTTTATTTTTATCTCATATGAAAATAATGACAGCCACACCACAAATAAATGAAGAAAAATAAGAATTTTCTATTAAAAAAATGATCTTGGAGTAAAAGTGCTGAAGGTTAAAAAAAACAATTTTTTCTGATGAAAAGATTCCTAAAAATGAATATTTTGGCTAGATTTGAATAAATTTATTAGTCCATTGCAAATATTGCAATAAAAAATCGTGGATAAACCCCAAAAACCTCAGAATCAACCCTTATCGGCGATCAGTTAAATAAATCATTCGTTAGTGTTTTCTCTACATATTTTTAGCATAAACTTTTTTAATATTTTAACATCCTTTATACTTATACTGATTTTCTTATAATGATTTTATATAATGAATTTTCTATAATCGCGAAAAAATAATAAGAAATCCCAGGCGAAACAATTATATATAGTTTATACATAGTGTGAAATATTATATATAATTTTCATTTGTTTTATATAAAAATTGTGTAAAATAAATGAAAATTATATATAATACTTCACACTATATATAATTTTTCCGCCTGGGATTCATTATAGGAAAATTATTATAGATACTGAATTTCCTATAAATAGATGGGATTTCAAAGGAATGCATGGGGTTGCATAAGATTGGAGGAGACTGTACAATAGATTGCAGGAATTATTTGAACTTTTCAAGAATCAATGGGTTCATGAAATTCTCTTAGAAAACTCTTTCATTTAATATAATTTGAACAAAAGAGCTTCAGGGCTCAAGGAATAACCCGAAATAACCTCTTGGGGTCCTAAATTCTAGAATTATGATTGGTTAGACAAAATTCAAGTAGGAACACACAGGTATGAAAATCTTAGAAGCTTCTAAGTTCTGATCATTTAATCAGTTTGTCTGGTTTATCTTTGGCCTCCACTCGCTTTCTAACCATAAGTAATATTTACCCAGTTTTCGCAAATTTGTATTATTTTTTGGTAAAAAAAATAGACTGTTAATAATTTTATCCCCAAAAATGGTCTATATGATTATGTCAGAAACAGGTCCCTCTGTTGGAGGACATTCTTGTGAATTATTTTTTAAAATTTGTCTTATTTTCCTCTACATTCTGGATCTTCAACTATTGCTATCGTTCGTCAGAATATTTATTGTAACCGACATTTATTATCGGGAAGACGATGAGTCTGACTTTTCTGAAGACGACGAAAGTAACTGACTGTTCTCGTGAGAATCCCATATTTAAATTATTGTATTTTCTAAATAATAAAAAATATCTACAAAAAAGTGAAGAAGTTTTAAATACATAACCATAAAGTATAAACAGTCAAATCTGAATGTTAGAGAATAAATTTAAATTTGGGAGCCTACTGGATCAAAAAAAAAAACTTTCATTCAGGAAAGGAGAAAGAACAAGAAATTACATTGAGTCGTGAACAATATTTTATTGTTTATCCCCGATGATCTTATGAATATTTTTTCAACTCGAGTAAGAATGGATCCAGTCATTTATTATATTATACAGACTAATAATATTATTAAAAAAATGTAAGTACTTCTGTACATAATCAATAACAATTAAACTCGAATCTATTGTTAATATGTAATATTTTTATTCATGTGAAAATTTTATTTTATGATTACGATATTATCTAGTAGACAAGAAAACAACATGTGCGCTGAAAATAATTGGCTACTCAGTTTACATCATGAATATAACCTAATCTTTATAAGAATTTTAGTTTCCGTTTTTTTTAAAGCCGGGTTTTCACATACGTCCTAAGGCTTTTAATTATTTTTTGTATTTCAGCAAAAGAAAATTTCTAAAATTTAATACATGTTTTTCAGAAAGTTTGCAGTATATGTTGCAACTAACTGTAACGTTGCAGCAACGTAAAAGTTACGTTTTCTTGCCCAGTGGGAACAAATACTTTCAAACTTGGTTTTATTATAATGTGTATTGAAACCTAAGCTTTCAATAATTGAACTTTATTACTTAGTCAACTAACTACACTATACATACATATATTTATATAATATTTAGATTGAAATTTTTGTATTATAAATTATTTGGCACCGTTGCGATTTTTGTCTGTGTACCTAATACTTATCTAATAAAATATGATTATATAAGTTGTAAATCTGCATCTGGCTTTCCATTTTGTTTCCCGTTGTCGATATTATTTTAAAATTTTTTTCAAGTAAGCTCATATAATGTGAAGAATCAACCATTTTTAATTTATAGGGGCTAAAGTCTTCAGCATCATCCACGAAAAAACTATAAATGAATCATACAATAAATTTTTGTCCATTAAAAATCGTTTTTCTTTTTTTTTACAATATTTGTCAAAACGTAGACCAGACATTAAAAAGATTTTTTATTATATTTAAGAGGCCGAAATTGATTTCCTAATTAAAATATTATATACATTCTGGAAAAAATAAAATTACTCATGTATACAGGGTGGCTGCCGAAAAATTGACCATTTTAGGCACTGTAATTTTCGAAAAAGAAAAAAAGGTTCAAAACGCCTAAAATATATATTTTTAATTAGGGATAATTCAAAAGAAAATATGGTAAAAATGACTATTTTCACGATTTATTTGATATAAATTCTGCTTTTGAAAATATTATTTCATTTTATAGTATGATAAATTAATATAGAGCGTCACCGAACATTTTACAACAAAACTTACGCAAAGCTAGTGCTTATTTACTGTTACTTGTAATCAAAATTCGCAAATCAAATTTTAACTTTACTAAAATCTTCGTAAGTATAAAATTAATAATTTTAGCCAGCATTATGAATGTTTTGAATGATTAATTAATTATTTTCAAATTTTTTTCTAAAATAGTAATAAACGATTTTGCTATGCTGCATTACGTGGGGGTGAGGTATGTAGTCAAAAAACATTTCTTACGTAAGATATTTTTACGTATGTGAATCACTAAAAAATAAAAGTTTAACAGTTTTGTAGAAAATTTAAATATTCATTTGAAAGATGAACTACTTTGTTAAAAATTCATTTTTATAGTTGAAGATCTATCATTTTAGTTGAAAATTTATTTCTTTGGTCGAAAATTGAACTATTCTGCCGAAAACTCGTTTTTTTTTTAATTTAACTGTTCCATTTTTTGTAGAAAGTGTATCTTCTTAAGGTCAAAATTCCGCTATTTAGTTGAAAATCCATCTTTTTGCAGAAAGTCAATCCTTTTGGTTCAAAATTCAACTATTTGTTTGAAAAGGCGTCTTTTTATGGAAAACTAATATTTTTTAGTTTAGAAATTAATCTTCTTGGTTATAAATTTAGCTTGTTGGTTGATAATTTATGTACTTATTTCAATTTTTTTTCTTCAGAAAATCAATTTTTTTAGTTAAAAATGCAACTGTTTGGTTGACAATTAACTGTTTTTGATTTAGAGTAAAAATATTTTCTAGTTGAAATATTAACTATCACATTTTTCGTTGACAATTCAACTACTTACTACTTTGTTAAAAATTCTTTTTTTCTTGAAAATTAATTTCTTTTAAATAAAAATTTACCTATTCCATTTTTTGTTAAAAATTGATTTTTTTTGGTTTAACAATTTAACTGTTTGTTTAAAAATTCTCTCTTTTGTGGAAAATTCAACTGTTTTGTAATAAACTCATTTTATGTGGTTGAAAATTATTTTGTTGCTATGCAAAGTTAACTGATGCATTTTTGGTTAAAAATTGCTCTTTTTTAGTATAAAAATTGAACTATTTGGTAGGAAATTTATGTAAATTCTTGAAATTTTGTCTTTTTTGTTATACAACTAACCTTCTTGGTTGAAAATTCACATATTCGGTTAAAAATTTATGACTTTTGTGGAAAGTTGATTTTTTTCAGTCGGAAATTAATCAACTTGGTTGAAAATTTAACTATTTTGTTCAAAGTTGATGGATTTTGTTGAGAATTTGTCTTTTTGTTAGAATATTCATCTTACTGGTTGAAAATTCAACCATGTAGTTGAAACTTTAACTGATTTGTGGAAATCTCGTCATGTTGGCTTGAAAATTTAATATTTTGTATGCATTTTTTTCTTTATTGACTAAAAAACCTTTCTTGATTGAAAATGCAACTTTTATTGATAATACGTCTTTTTCATTTGAAAATTCATCTCTCTTGATAGAAATTGAATCCTTTTTGTTTAAAAATTTTTTAATATGAGCTATTACATTGTTTATTGAGAATTCATCTTTTTTGGTTGGTAGTTCAACTACTTTATTAAATCATAAAAATCAGTAAAATTTTACTAAATCCCCCTCCACCAAATCGACCTACGTAATTTTTAGATAACCCCTAAATAAATTCACGGAAAAATTTTAGTCGGAAAAATTATGTAAAATAGGAGGGCGAGGGGGTGGGGGCAAAACTTACTTTAAAATAATGTACTCTAGTCTTGATTTTTATATTTTTTTAACTCAATATAAGTGATATCTGTGAAAACCAAATATTAAAAAATGTTATATTTTCCGCACTTTTCTATGTATAATTTCCAAACGAAGTCGTCTAAAATGTTGAAACTTAAGTAAATTTTCTTTTGATATAAGTAATTTACTAAGATATTAAAAAAAAAAAAGATTTCTGAAACAATTTCATACAATTAAAAAAAAGCATTAGCCGCTACTATGAAATTCACCTCCGCACCCAATACAGAAAAATGAGTATTTTGGTGCAATTACTATTACTTTTGAGAAAAATTGAAATAATGAAGTCTAATATTTTGAAGAAACAGAATTTCAGATTTAAAATGACAGTTTTCATGTTTTGGCGTAGAATATCAGTCCACTATTTTGTGATTGTTTTTAAATATTTTTACGTGTACAAGCAATTTCATTCAATTAAACAAGAAGTATTAGGCGCAAGTTCAAATATGAAAATAGTAATACTTATAAATTGAGTAAAACTATGGAATCAAGCTTAAAGAAGGAAAAAAAGGTAGTGGAAATTTGTTGAATTTTGTACAATTTATTGGAAATTCGTGAAACTTATGACATTTCTGGAAACTGATTGGAAATTTATAGAAATTTTGGAAAATATGTGGTAATTTAAAGTGTCATTTTTGATGAATTATATTAATGCTGAAAAGGGGGAAAATGTTTATTTTAAGGGCATTTTTTCATACTTGTATAATAAAAACTATTATATAATGTACGCTTGAAATATTTATTTCAATTTCATAGAATTTCGAAAAGACACTTAAAATTTACGTTATACCATCTTAGCGGGTGAATTTTTGCGAACTTGAGTGTGAATTTATGTATTAAATGTCATGCAAATCTATAGCTCAGTGTATCTATTTCAAAAATTATTTTGAGATCGAAATGAAATCTGCTTTCTTATGAACTATGTTATACACCAAAATCAAAACACAAAAAGTAGAAAGAATGAGGAAAGAGTAAGAGCTTGGTTTTGGTTGACACTTTCCTTTCCTCGGTTCTAGCCTCGTTATACTGCTGGGGATCAAGGAATTCATAGGAGAAATCCAAATAATTCTTATAATTATTAGAATCGTGATTCTATATTGGAATAGATTCCAGAATTAACGAGAATTAGAGTTTATCCAACCTTCATTCCGTAAAACCGCTCCGACACAGGTCGCTGATAAATCTCTCTAGGAATTACCCCAGGTGAAGAGCTTCTCAAAGTCATCGTGTGCTATAGATCACACAAAAATTCACAAACTGACTGATAATCCCATAGAAAGATCAATAATCTTTACTCCAGTCACATCCACTAAGTAAAGCTCTCCTCGGAGGCCCATCTGTACCCAAGATCGTTCGTTTCAGGCTTCTCGCACTCTGCTGATACTCTTTATCACACATTTCTCATATACTTGCCTCTAATGCTGGTAGCAAAGCGAGTGTGAGGGTTAATGGGAAACTGAGTGACATCTTATGTGTTGCTGAAACAAAAAAAGGTACGCGACAGTAGAATAATAGGAAATGAAGATTTAAAGAAAGGACTCGAAATATGGTCAGGAGTAGATAGTGAATCACATGGTACATAAGGGGTCGGTTTGATTATGAATGAGAAAGCAAAGCAGCATCTAAAAGATCATGATTTTGTATCTCTCAGATTGTTATGGGATAGAATGAAGGTAGGAATCAGAAGATTATTTATCATTGCGTGTTACGCCCCACTTCATGGTAGAAGAAGTGAGGTTGAAGACGTCTTCTGGGACACTTTAAATGATACTATAGACACTTACGAGCATGGGGAAAGAATCATTCTGCTAGGAGTCCTCATGGCTATTTATTATATGCATGGAAAAGTGTCTACGAATTGCCCTTTTCGACGAAGAAGGTGTGGATCTCGGAACAGTGAGGGTACGTGGATTAGCGTTCGCAGATGATAAGGTTGTTGTGACAGAGTCAATCAAAGACTTGCAAAGAATGTTGAACAAACTGAATACAAGCATGAAGAACATGAGTCTCAAAATTAAGAAAAAAATGCATGAACGTGAAGGAAGCTGGAGAGCTATGCCAGGAAAGAAAAGTATGGCGACAAATAGTTTATAAGAAATGCATGAAGAAGAGTGTCAGTGAAGTGAATGACGCTTGAAACAAAAGACTTTCGATACAAAGGGGTCCGAGTAGGGAGCTTAAAATGATGACTTTGTGAGGCTCTTCACTTGGGGTGATCGCTAAAGAGATTGAAATAGTTTATATAAGAATGTAAATTTCATTTCGAGCTTAAACGAATAAAAATGATAGTCTTACGCTCATGTGACGAAAAAGAGTCTTGCGGAAAATTCGCCCAACGCGGAAGCAAAGTCCTGTACATTACATAATACATATATGTATAGCTCTGCTGCTAGAAGCTGCCCGTGACACGAGAAAATTCCAGGGAAAACCTCCATAGCATTGGTAGTTTCAGGACTAGTAAATAAAGCAGGAATTTTACACCCAAGACTTTACAAGATCCTTGACAAAATAAAAAAAAAAAGCAAGAACGAAGGACGTGAAGCTCTATAGAAATAGTTTTCGTGGAAGAAATTTACTTACTTGATAGCCTTTTGCATACATTCGTTACTTCACTCTTCATGAATGGTAAACTTTACGCTAGAAAATAAAAATAAATTATTTTTTTAAATCAAATTTGTATTTAAATTCTATGTCCAAGCGCGGATCCAGAGATGTAACCTTTTTTTTGAGTGGTAAAGTTAAAAATTTAAAACTTTCATGCCTGAAAAAATGTTAAATTTGAATATTCATTACTTAATTACAAATTTAAAGCATTAGAATTTTTCTAAATATAAAGTATTTAAAATTAAAATTAAATACTTTTTACTTCATTAATTTATCAAACAATCTTGTGAGACGTTTTTTTGAACTTATACATAAAAAACAAAATATTAAAAAATCTATGATACAAATTTTTAAATATTAAGATTTCTACAAGTTTTTGAAACATTTTATAATATTTCTATAAATTTCTAATAATTTTACGAAAATAAAAGGATTTCGTAGGTTTTCAAAGATTTGAAGATAATTTCAAATATATCAATTAATATGCGGTTAGAAAGAATTTCCTCAAATTTCGAAAGATTTGAAAGGATTTTATAGGATTTTTAAGATTTCAGTTTATTGACAAAAATTCTAAGAGATTTCACAGGATTTCTAACATTTGCATATATTTCAAAGGATTTTTAAGTGATTTTTTCAGACCCCTAACCTAATTTTTCCACACTTCTCTACTTCCACTCTCCTCATTTCCCCTTCCTCCCTCACCCCTTATTTTCTGTACTTCCCGTCCCACAATTTGTTCTCACTTCCCGCCACTTTCCAACCCCTCATTTCTGCTAATTTCCTTTACTTTCAATCCTCTCATTTCCTCTCACTTCTCCGAATTCCCCGCCCTTCATTTGCTGTAACTTTGCCTACTTCCCCTCCTCTAATTTCCGCTCACTTTCTTTACTCTCCCACCCCTCACATCCCCTACTTCCTCTTCCTCCATTTCTCTTAGCTTGCCCTTACTTCGTTTGCCCACACTTCTCTACTTCCACTCACCTTATTTCCCCTTACTTTCCCTGCCATATTTCCCCTACTTCCCCTCTCACCATTTTCGCGCAGTTTCCCCACTCCCAACCCCTCATTTCTGCGCATTTCTCCCACTTCCAATCCTCTTCTTCCCTCCCACTTCCCCTAATTCCCTGCCTTTAATTTCCTGTCACTTTCTCGACTTCCCCTGCTCTCATTTCCGCTCACTTTACTTACTCCCCTTCCCTTCACATCCCCTACTTTCGCTCTACTCATTTTCCCACACTTTCCTTACTTTCTCTTCCCTCATTACCGCTCACCTGTCTTTCTTGCACTCTCCTCATTTTCCCTACTTCTACCAGCTTCATTTCTCCTTACTGTCCTACTTTACAACCCTTAATTTCCCCTCACTTCCCCTAATTCTCCACCCACAATTTCCCCTTACTCTCTTACTTCCCCTCTCATCATTTATCCTGACTTCTCTTCCTTGGAAAAAATTACGGCGGACGGTCGGGCACCCGACCGACCGAAACTGTAAGGACTTTTTGTGCCCTGGGATAAGAAACCCTAAAAATCAGATTTCTGTACAAAAAAATGTAATGTCACTTTCACCGGTAAAAATTCAAGAATATTAAATATTTTAAACCTTTAAAGTTTAATCATTCTGAAAGCGTTAAAAATTATGAGTTTTCATTGGAACTTTTAAAAATATAGAATTCAAGCTTAATTCAACCATTAAAAATTAAACAATTCTCAACTTCGTTTCAAATTGAAGTATTCTTAAAGTGGGACCGTGAAACAAAGTGGTTCAAAATAAATAATTGTCAAATTGAAAGGTGTCGTAGCGAAAGCATGTAAGTCCATCGGGACAAATTTCTCAAGAGAGAAAAAAACCTTCTCATAAATGGAATTCTTAACAACGAAAATAAAATAAAAAATGAGAAAGTACATTCGAGATTTGATGGAGCTCTAGAGATCTACATGAACAAAATTTTGAAAAAGTTAATATTTTTCGAGATGCAGATCGTCAAAAGTCGACTGCTGTCCAGACCGTATATAAGATCATGAAATTTGTTTTTCCCAGTTGACATAAAATATATGCCTGAAACATTATAAACGCATTACGAGACAATTAAAAGGCTGAAAAGTAAAAAATTCAATTTAAAATCTCCTCTCTTTAAAAAAATAGCTTTTACAATACTACACACAGTGTTATTTTTATACAAAATATTTAGTTTATTTGTATGTTGTAACTATTTAGCACAATTTAGCCCGCAACCTTCTTCTTCTCCAAACTTGATCTATTTCCTGTTCAATTTTCCGGCTTTCAGATTTAAAACCCCACTTCCGGTTCGAATTTGATTATATCCTTTCACCACAATGTCCGGTAGAATTTTAGGGAATTTTTGAGCCAATAAAAAGTGTTTACAAAAAATGGCACTTACATGGTTATGCCGTGACACCCTTCAATTGTACTTTGTACATCACGCTTTTTAAAATTCATTTTAATCTAAAGTGTAAAAGTAATAACTTCAAAATCAATTATAAAGCATTTTCATCTAAGCGGAATAACTTCTTTCAAATATTAATATTTTTTATCATTGTACTTTAGGTTCGCGCCAGACTCAGAACTCTCAACATAATAGTAAAATTTTCTGCCAGGAGAAATTACCGCAGTTATTACATATATATATATAGTATATACACTTCATTACTTGACTCGGTAGTACAATTTATGCTAATTAATGTTCTGCTTAATATTCTTCAGTTGAAACTCTTGTGCTCAGAAATGTTAATAAGCCATTATGTGATTATTAAAAATTTAAGAGACTGCTCCACGTTTGAAAATATACGTTATACATAATATTTCAATATTTAAGAAAATTTATCTTCTGTAGATTATTTACTTGCATTACCTTTGCAAACTTAAATATTTCCTGAATTTAAAGTAATCATATTTAGAAAGTGTGTACTCTACGTAGAGAATCATAAAAAAGTTATTCTATAAATAACCGACTAGTCATTGAATATTTCTTTTCCAGTTAGTCAGTTAAGTAAGTAGTTTTATTTTTCGCACATAAAGACTGAAGTATAAAAAGGAGAAATAGGTTAACTGAAGCTAAAAAATGTAGGCGCATTAATTTTTTTTATGGCTCTCGAAAAAATTATTTTCTCACGCGACCAGTTTTGCCAATAGCTCCCATTCACTCATCCTTGCGAAGGCCTTGACTCGGTAATTCCAGGAAAGACTAAAAGACATCGTTTAATTTTCAAAAGTTGATATGGAATTTATGACCGAAACGCGCAGTCGTAAAAGAAGCTACACATAATAACAAAACTAATATCGGTTCAATCACGCAGAAACGTATCTCGCAGAAAAACTCGTTTCTTCTTTGAGACCACATACGCGTGGGGCCTGTCGTACAGTTTCTACTTGCACGTGTGTCATGTGCAAAAGCCGTCTGTTTGAAGTTTACGCGTTAAACGAGCGTGAAAATAACAAGACCGATATCCACATTCTTTTTCCATTTCTTTTTTTTTTCGTCTTCTTACACGCCGCTAATTATGCAAAATATTTTGAAACTTTCCTCTTTTATTTTCGGCACTCGCAGTATGAACTATAAATCATCTTCTTTGGAGACATTCTAATTATCTTTAATTTCCGAGGTTTACTTTTTTTTAACCTTTTAAGATCGAAATGAAATCTACTTTCTCAGGGGCCGTTCAAAAACTACGTCACGCTATTTTGAAGACTTTTTCCATCCCTTCCCTTCTTCAAAATTAAATCCAAAATGTACAAAAGTAATATTTGAACAGACTTCACAGCTCAAATTGAGATATAGGATGATTTTTGGCAAAACCAGAGGAATAATGTGAAACGCTTAAGCTTTAGAGTTGAAATATTGTATTATTATCAAAATAGTTGAATTCTCAACCAAAAAAGATTCATTTTCCACCAGAAGAGATTAATTTTCAGCTGGAAAGTGGAATGTTTTAGATCAAAGTTGCCTTTTAATCCGAAAACATACATTTTCAACCAAGAACAATGATTTGTCAACCAAATTAATTGAATTATCAATAAAAAAAGTCATTTTAGACCACACAGTTAAATTTTCAACCAAATAATTAAATTTTCAACAAAATTGTTGCATTTTTAATAAAATAATTAAATTCCAAAAAAATATTTTGAAACCATTCATTTCTTATAAAAAAAAATACCGTATGCACCAAGGGGAGGGCAAATTTTATGACTCGTGTATTTCGTCAGTAAAAATTCCAGAAATAAAATAATGTGAATATCTGAATAAGTAATATAATAATATATAATAATAATATATTTCATAATCATACTACTTTATGATTGTGCAATCCATGTACTCCAGATTCTCTAGGACAAAATTATTTAATAGGTTCAGACTATCTTAGCGGTACAACGGCGCCAAACATTTTTTGAAAATTAAAAGATGAATTGACAATTTTGATTTGAAAATCCGGTATTTTTAAAATAATATAGATACTCAACTTTTTCTTGTTCATTCTTAACAAGAGTCTCCTAAGTTTACAAACTTAGGAAAGAAATTTGAAAAAACTATCAAAGTGAAGGCTGTTATTCTGAAAATAAAAAAGGTGTATTTTTTCAAACATATTCTTTTCTGACTGTAAATTCTAAAAAATTACCTTCGTTTTAATTAACGCTTAAACAAAGTGCTGACTGACGTTTCACGGGGAAAAAATTATTTTTGTTTTTGAAACAACCGAATCAAAGATAAATTTGAAACATCTGTCAAAATTATTTCCATTTAATTAGCATTGTATTCAGACTTCCAAAATTTTGACTTCAGTTATGTAATATCTTTGTTTGATGCATTAAAAATTGTTATCATTTATAAGAATATTCCAAATAAATTATCCGAAAAATCACTATTTTGAAGATTTTGCAAATATCGTTGGATCGTTTCCAACCACTATTTCCCCCAGTTTTCAAGAGTATTCAGTTTTAGAAAATCTAACTTTTTTCGTTGAAAGGTAATTTCTTTGATTAAAAACTCTACTATTATATTTTTGGTTCAAAATTAATTTTCTTAACTAAAAATTTATTAAATATATTTGCTGAAAAACGATCGTTTATAGTTGAAAATTCCACTAATAAATTTTTCATTGAGAATTCATCTTTTTTGGTTGAAAATTCTACTACTTAATTGGAAGTTGAACTACTTTGTTAAAAATGAATTTTATTATTTGAAAATTGATCTGTTCACAAAAAATTAACCTAAAATTTAATTATTCTATTTTTAGTTGAAAGTTGACAGTTTTTAGTTAAAAATTTAACTATTACATTTTTCATTGAGAATAACACGCCTCTAATTATGCAAAATATTTTGAAACTTTCCTATTTTATTTTCAGCACTCACAGTATAAACTATAAATCATCTTCTTTGGAGACATTCTAATTAACTTTAATTTCTGAGGTTCACTTTTTTTATCCTTTTAAGATCGAAATGAAATCTACTTTCTCAGGGACCTTTCAAAAACTACGTTTCGCTATTTTGCAGACATTTAACGTCCCTATTGTAACAGACTTCACAGCCGAGAACAGAGATAGGGAGATTTTTCAAGAAAACAGGGGAATAATATGTTATTTTCAACCAAAAAAGATTCTTTTTCTACCAAAAGGGATTAATTTTAAACGAGAGAGTTGAGTTTGTAAGCTAAAAAGTCGAATTTTTTAAAAAACAGTTGCCTGTTAAGCCCGAAAACATGAATTTTTAGTTGAACTTACCAAATAGTCGAATCTTCAAGCTGAAAAGAAAAACTTTTTAGAAGACAATTGAATTTTCAACCAAGAATGATGAATTTTCTACCAAAAAAAAAAGAGTAATTTTATTTAAAAACGACGAATTTTCAACAAAGCAGTGAATTTTCAAACAAAAAAGACAACTTTTTAACAAAATAGTAGAATTTTTTACCACATGCTTGATTGTAGGACCTAAGAAGATGAATCTTCGATCAAATAGTTGAATTTTTAACCAATTAATTGAATTTTTAACCGATGAAGATGAATTTTTAACCAAATGGGACGTCGATTTTTTAAACCAAGAAGATTAAACCTCTACCGAAAATAGCTTCATTTTCCACCAAATCGTTGAATTTTCAAGCCAAAAAGACGAATTGTCTATCCAAAAAGATGAATTTTCAATAAAACAGTTAAAATTTAAAAAAATATTGTGGAATTTTCATCAAAATAATTAAATTTCTAAAAAAAAGTTGAATTTTCAACCAAATTTATAAATCTTCAACAAGAAAATAGGAAATTCTAACAAAGGTGATTTAAATTTTATACTGTTTGCCGCAAATAAAGTAGGAAAGTTTCAAAACATTTTGCATAATGAGCGGCGTTCAATTCTCAATAAAAAATGTTATAGTTGAATTTTAAAATAAAAACAATCAATTTTAACCAAATAGTTGAATTTCCTAAAAAATAATAAAATTTTTACCGCAGAAAGATGAATTCTAAATAAAAATTTACTAGTTGAATTTTAAATTAAAAACTATCAACTTTAAACTGAAAGTAGAATACTTAAATTTCAAGTTAAAAAAAATTTAGCAAACAAGTTCAATTACCAAACAATACAACAAATTTTCAACAAAGTAGTTCAACTTCCAATTGAATAGTTGACTTTACAACCAAAAAAGATTAATTCTCAATGAAAAATTTAATAGTTGAATTTTCAACTAAAAACTATCAATTTTCAGCAAATATATTTGTTAAATTTTTAGTTAAGAAAATTAATTTTGAACCAAAAATATAAAAGTAGACTTTTTTATTAAAATAAATTAACTTTCAACAAAAAATAGTCTTTTCTGGCAGAATATTAATCTTTTCGGTGACTAATTCACCGTTTTTGTTGAAAATTCATCAATTAGGTTGAAAATTCCATTAAATATTCAAATATTAGGTTGGAAATTCATGTCTTTTGTTAAAAATGATTCTTTTTTAGTTGTAAATTCATCTATTTTGTTCAAAATTTGTCTTTTTTTGGTAGACAATTAACCTTTTTGGTTTAAAACTCAACTATAATGTTGAAAATTCCATTAAAAAACTAAAGTACTTGGTTGAACATGCATGCATTTTGTTTAATATTATTCTTTCATGGTAGAAAATTACTCTTTTTGCCTGAAACTTCGTTTCGTTGGTTGAAAATTAGTGTTCTTTTTATTGAAAAATAATTTTTTCAACTAAAAATTTAACTATTCCACTTTTTGTCTATTTGTTTTTGTTTTGATAGACATTCAATCTTTTTGATCTTAAAATCATCTGTTTAGCTGAAAATTTAACTATTTCGTTGAAAATTTATTTTATTTGGTTAAAAGTTAATTTTTTAACTTAAAATTGAAGAATTCAATTTTTTGTTGAAAATCTATCTTTTTTGGTAGAAAATTCATCTTCTGGGTTGAAAATGTAAGTGTTAGGTTGAAAATTACATTTTTTGATTGAAGGTGCAAAATTTTAGTTGAAATTTCATTTTTTTGTCAAAAATTGAACAAATTTTGTTGAAACTTCTTTTTTGTTGTTAAAAATGAATTTTTTCACTAAAAATGTAGTTTTTCCATTTTTGCTAGAAAATTAATTTTTTTCAGTTGAATATTCACTTATTTTGATGAAAACTCGTCCTTCTTCAGTCGAAAATTCAATTACTTTGGTAGAAAATACATATTTTTAGGTTGTAAATTCAACTTTCTTTTTCAAAAATTCGTCTTTAAGGGTTGAAAATTCAACATTAAAAATATGAATCTTTCTTTATTGATTAAGAAATCTTTCTTGGATAAAAATTCAACTCTTTTGTTGAAAATTCCTATTTTTGGTTTAATTAACAGTTTTTTATTGAAAATTGAAATATATTTTGGTGGAAATATTAACCATTCAACTTTTTCTTGAGAATTAATTTTTTAATCAAAGATTTATCAGTGTGGTGGAAAATTTAACGATTTTGTTGAAAATTCCCTTTTTCTTGTTTGAAAATTATATATTGTAACTGAAGATGTAATAATAAAATTTTAGATTAACAAATCTTAAATTGTTGTCAGTTTTATTATGCACGCAAATGTGACATGCTTTGTCAATGCCCTTCAACTGAAATTCATTCTTAATTATACATGTGAATTTGGCAATATTCTTTCCTACGAGTATTTCAAATTACACTGTTAGAAGTAAGTTTATGAAATTTTATAAAAATGTTAGTGAAGCTGTCTACACTACGGTTAGTGAAAAACTCGTTGAAATTTCATGCAACACTGAAATTTAAATAGCCTTATTGGAATTTCAATCTGAATTTTGAAACTATTTTAAGAGATAGTGCATTGCATTTTTGGTAATGAATATCCTATTGATATTCAATGTAAATACACTGTTAGAAAAATCTGTACTAGATTTAGTATACATGTAATGGAAGCAAGAATGCACAACATGAAATTCAATTTAGTATACCAGCGTACAGTAAATTTAGTATATGCACATACTGAATTTAGTATGCACGTACCTGAAATTTAGTATGCGCGTATACTAAATTCAGTATACATGTATACGAAATTTAGTATACGCATATACTAAAGTCAGTATATACTTTCCTTTTCGCGTGGGTTCCGTCTTCATCATGTGTAAACATGATGAGATGAAAAATGAAATTAAAGAACAAAGTTTTAATTTGCAAATAATATGACTAAGCTACATTTACGTTAATAAATTAAACATACCATTTAAAGAGTATACAGAAACTATGAAATTCATAAACGTGAAAGAAACTTACTGTACACTTATAATAAATTTAGTATACATAAGTATGCTAAAATTACAAAGTGCAATGCATTTAGTAAACATATAGGAAATTTAATATGCCAATGTATACTAAAATTGCAAACATTTCTAATAGTGTACTTTTCTTTTGTTTATTTATATTTTTTTTTAATTTAAAGATCCAACATTAACTTTTTTCCGGTGCAGGTGAATTGAGTCCCGGGATTTAATCCTGATGAATGAATTCAGTCCCATTGTGAAAACCCCACCGCTGCCACCGTCTTCGGCCAATATTTCAGGATTACTACAAAATCCCTATTGAGAAATTATCTGATAAATTTTTCATTTTTCCTGATCGTTCGAAACTTTTCTAGGTGTGAAAACAACCTTCCACGTGGGCGATCGATAATTTTAAATACTTTTTTTTTATTCAATAGTTTAAACACTTTGAGTGAAAACAGGCATACAAAATAGTTGAGTTTTTAACCCGAAAAGATCAATTTGAAACCCAAAATGAATTTTCGATTGAAAACAAATTTTCAACCAAGAAAAAAAGAATTTTCAACAAAATAGTTCAACTTTCAACCAAAGTGATGAGTCTTCGATCAAAAAAATAATAATTCTAAATAAAAAGTGTTATAGTTGTTATTACCACCAAAAACATATATCAACCCAAGAAAGACGAGTTTTCAACCGAGTAAACAAATTGTTAACTAAAAAAGATAAATTTTCAAGCAAAAATAGAAAGAAAACAAAGAATTTTCAACATTTTCGTCTAAAAAGGATTAATTTTCAACAAAATAGTTAAATTTTCGAGCTAAAAAGACAAATGTTTTAGAAAACAGTTGACTTTTAAACCTGAAAAGAAGAATTTTCAACAAGAAAGTTAATTTTCAATCAAGAAAGATGAATTTTTAACGAAATAGTTTAAATTTCAACTATAAAAGATAAATTTTCAACCAAAAATGGAATCCTTGAATTTTCAGTTAAAAAAAAATAATTTAAAACAAAATTTTAACCAAGAAGATTAATATTCTCCAGAAAGACGAATTTTCAACCAAATAGTCAAATTCTTAATTTATGAAGGAAAATTTTTCAACAAAAACTGGAATATCTACATTTTCAGATAAAAAATTAATTTTTAACAAAAAAAAACAAACGAATTTCTAACAAAAAAGTTAAACTTTCAAATAAATAGAGTAAGTTTTACCCAAATACTTTAATTTTCTACCAAAGTAGTTGAATTTTTATTAAAATGGCGAATTTACATTCTTAGTGAAGAAAATTAATATTCAACCAAAAAGTTTATGAACAAAGAAAAATGAATTTTCAACCAAGTACTTGAATTTCCAACCAAATATGTTAATTTTTGACTAAAAAAGATAAGTTTTCAACCGAAAATAAAAAAGTTAAATTTGTAGTCAAAAGATAAGTTTTCAACCAAAAATGAAAGAAAATTTTTCAACAAAATATTTAAATTTTCTACCAAAGAAATGTATGCTCAACTAAAATAGGTAATTTTGAACCAAGCAGTTACATTTTTAACCAAAAAGGATACATTTTCAACAAAGTAGTAATTTTTTACCAAAAAAAGGCGGCTTTTTTAAATAAAATACATTAATTTTTAAGCAGAAAATATTAATTTTGAACCAGAAAATATCAATTTTTAATAAAAAATTTAATTGTTACATTTTCAGAGAAGAAAATGAATTCTTAGCAAAAAAATTAAAAAACTAATACATGAATTTTCGATTAAAAAAGATTAGACTAAAAGAGTTAAATTTTCAACCAAAGAAATGAATTTTTACCCAAAAATTAAATAGTTTAATTTTTAATACAAAAAAATCAATTTCCAACCGAACATATGAATCTTCCACCAAGAAGTTACAGAAGTTAATGTTCAACTTATGCTATGAATCTTCAAAAAAAAAAAATTATGTTTTAACCG
Source organism: Andricus grossulariae (assembly GCA_011634705.1). Classification (NCBI taxonomy): domain Eukaryota; kingdom Metazoa; phylum Arthropoda; class Insecta; order Hymenoptera; family Cynipidae; genus Andricus; species Andricus grossulariae. The sequence continues at coordinate 20,190 of JAABKJ010001933.1, forward strand.
AATAATGGAATTTTCAACCCAAAAGATTAATTTTCTACCAAAGAAGACACATTTTCAATAAAAGCCGTGAATTTTCAACTAAAAAATAAATAAATTTTCAACCAAAAATAGAGAACTTGAATTTTCAGTTAGAAAAATAAATTTGCAACAAAAAATAGTTTTTAACAAATTAGTTAAAAATTTTTGATTAAATAGATGAACTTTTATTCAAGAAGTTTGAATTTCTATGAAGAAGATAAATTTTTCAAGAAATAAATTTTCAACCAAAAGGATACATTTTTAACTAAGAAGCTTTATTTTCTACCAATAAAAATTAATTTCTAACAAAATAAATGAATTTTCAAACAAATATTTGAATTTTTAAAGGAATTTTTAACCTAATATTTAAATTTTCGACAAAAGAAATAAGTTTGTAACCAATAAGATTAATTTTCTATCAAAAGAGATTAATTTTCACGAAAATACAGGAATTTTCAACTGAAGAATATAAATTTTCAAACAAACATGGAATAGTTAAATTTTGAATTAAAAAAATTAATTTCGAACTGAAAAAAAAATAATTTTCAACAAAATAATTAAATTTTGAACAAAAAAAAAAGGATTTTTAACTAAAATTATTAATCATCAACTGAAAAAGATTTTAAATTTAATCGAAAACAGTTGAATTCAACCAAAAATTCAAAAAAATCTGTCTAAATTAATAAAAATACCTTAAAATCTTCCAGATTTTCTTTAACAATTAATTCTTCAAAATGAAAAATCATTTTTAATTTTCCCATGAATTTTCTTAAAATTTTTTTAAATCTCAATAAGTTTAAAATTATTTTTGTATTTTTTAAAACCTATAAATATCTCTAAAACTGACATGAATGTTCTCTAAAATTATGTAAACTTGGAAAATTGAAAAATATTCTTTGTCGAAATTGAAGGAAATCATTCGAAATCTTTTGCAATTTTCTTTTTAAATTAATTTTTCAGAAAAAAACCATTTGTTTTCCCAGGAATCTTCAAAAAAATTTGTTATTCTCTTGATACCTTTCAAAATTCTTAAAAAACCTTCTTTCGAAATCTTCCAAAGTCTACATTTTGCTTTGAATTTTTTAAAATATATTTTTGTAACATTTGTATTTTTTCTACAGCCTGCATCGTTTACGAGAAAAATTAGAAAATTATATTTTCAGGAGAAAAAAATTGTTCCGTTCTCGAAAAAGATTAAGCCCGCAGAAAAGTGATAAGATGCCTTTTTTATATATAGGATTTTTTTTAAATATTGACAAAAATAAAAAAGCTGGGGCTTTCTAGAAATTATTCTTTCAATGTTTTTGAAATTCCCACAAAAAATATAAAAAAATAGTCTGGAAAACCTTAAATTTGTTATTTTTCTCCATATTTTTTTATAGTTTATGTTTATATTTTCTATAGCTTTTAAGGTGTGCAAGTTTTCTTTTTATTTTCGAACCTTTCGTTGTTTAAAAGAGAATTTTTTTAAATTTTCTTTAATTTGAAATGATTTTCTTATCATTTTAAAGTTATATTTAAATAAATGACAAAAATTAGGTTCCAGAAATGGTTTCTTTAATGAAGAAAATTATTTTTCTGAGTGTAAAGAAAGCCAACTTCAACAGAAAATTGGCAAAAACTATAAGTGGGTTTTTTGTTAAAATCAACTTTTTATATTTTCAAAAAAATCGTTCCCATTTTTTTTAAGTTGGAACTTTTAATACATTTTTCGACGTACTTCGAAAGAGGAAATACTATAGAAAAATAAAAATAAATTGTTGCTTTGTTTTAAATAGAAAAATACGTGTCGTCTAATTTCCTCTAGAAACTCACATATTCAATCACCTAGAGATTCTGCCATTTTTAACAATTTTTTAACGTTGTATTCATTTAGATAATAAATTCCACCTAATAAAATTTAAAAATCTCCACCGAAGTCGCTCTGAAGTAATGTTGAGCATTTCTAAAAAAATCTTAATAATAATCTTAAAACCCCAATTTCATGAAAAGAATTTCAAAAAGTTTAAACAAAACACTAAGCTTTGTTGAATAATAAAAAAATATTTTTATTGTTTCATTTCAGGTCATAATAATGATTATAGGTACGATGAAATTGCGTCTGGCTATTGCGTTGATGCCTAATTGGCCTTCGAGCTCTCGCTCTGAAGTTCAGAGACCTTACAGTCTTCACCAAGAAGAATTAAGTGATAAGAAGTACTGTAATTGCCGAGGACAAAAAAATTCTGCCTTGAAGATAACTATTTTAATTTTAAAGCAGAGTAGAGAAAATTCTATTAAAGTATAATTAGCAAGAAGCAAAAGTTTCCAACTAATAAGAACCATTTACTGCAATCACAATTATTTTCATTTCTCATCTTTTCTTTCGATCAAGTAACTATTATTTTACTCCCTCGGAGAGAAAAATGCTTAATTTATCATCTATTTATCAACCAATAACCATTGCTTTCATTCAGCAATGATTCATTATTTTAATTTTTTAGCTACACGTCGAGACTCGTTTTCCCTATAAAAAGGAGATAAATCTCTCTTATGCTGGCGTTGAAGTCTCCAGCTTCTTTGCAGAAAAAATAGTGCAAGAAAATGTAGTAAAAGATTTTCTCAATTATTATTAAATATATTTAATTTATAGTGAATATACTAGCACTTCTCGTGTCTTAATCCCTATCAAAACGAGACGAATCTCTCTTATGCAGGCATTGAAGTCTCCAGCTTTGCAGAGAAATTCGCGCAAGAAAATGTGGTGAAAGATTTTCTATGACAATTATTATGAAATATATTTAATTTATAGTAAATATAATATATATAAAATATATACATACATATATAATAATAATATATATAATATCGTATATTAACTGAATGCAATCCCTATAAAAAGGAGATGAATCTCCCTTATGCAGGCATTGAAGTCTCCAGCTTTGCAGAGAAAATAGTGCTAGAAAATGTAGGGAAAGATTTTCTATGACAATTATTATTAAATATATTTAATTTATAGTAAATATACCAGCACTTATCTTGTCTTAATTAAATACGAGACAGGTGTCCTCTTTTCTCGAAGAAAGTTAATCTGTATTGAAAAGTTGCATTTTTACGAACCTCGAATTCCGTTTTACATGAGCGATAAAGTTGGTGAGAGTGAATAACTTGTCATCCAATAAGATACCACAAAAGAGTAGTTTCACAATTTCTCGAAACTAATAAGGCAAAATACTCATACCCACTCTCGAAAATACAACTTTCTTGAAACTAAAGTTATATTAATAATAGATTTAATACTTTCACGATGATTCATGATAATAAATTTAAATTTAAAGCTTTTTCGGGTTTCAATATTTACTCAAAAAATTGCATATCCTTAATTTTCAACTACAGATCAAAATGATCCACTTTTGTGGATCCAAAATTCATTTTTGATACAACTTTATTCATATCCGTCCAGTGTCAGTTGTTACACTTTCAATTGAAAGTCATGACCGACATAATATTTTCATAATAACGAATTTTTTTAGCAAATTTTGAATTTCAGGATAGGAGAAATATCCCAACTTTTTCACATTGGGTTATAAATCTCTATATGGCTCTGGAAATTAATTTTTTTTCTAAAAGTGTTTCTTTAGATTTGCTAGTTCTGATTCCCACTTCCGGCAGATTTACAAGTGCCTACAACCAACAGAACATTTTTCAGGAAATGTTGAACTTTTAAACTAAAAAGATCAATTTGTAACCAAATAGATGAATTTACAACCAAAAAAATATCAATTTTCCACCGAAGAGATGAATCTTCAGTTTAAATGATGAATCATCAACAACAGCAAAAGAACTTTTAACAAAGGAGTTAAAATTTGAGCCAAGTCATTAAATTAAATTATAGTATTTAAAAAGATGAATTTTCAATTAAGAAGATAATCTTTCTAATGAAAAAGAAGAATTTATAACAAAATACATGAGTTTTCTACTAAAATTATCAATCTTCATTCGGAATAGTTGAATTTTTAGTTGAAATAATCGATTTTCCACCAAAAAGGCGAATTGAAAAAAACAGTTCTTTTTTCAACTGAAAAAGACCAGTTTTCAAATAAAGATGCAATAGTTGATGCATTTTCAAACCAAAAAGATGAATTTTAAACCAAGAAAGATTTTTTAGTCAAGAGAGAAAAAAATTTCAACCAAAATGTTGATATTTTCAAGCCAGAAAGGCGAATTTTCTACAATTTCAAACGAAAAAGTTTAATGTCAACCAACAGATTTTAATTTTAAGTCAAAAACAGTTGATTTTAAACAAAAAAAAAAGACAAATTTTCAACTAAATAGTTAAATTTTCAACTAATAAAGATAAATTTTTAAGTTAAAATGGATTTCCGGAAGATTCACAACTTCTTAGGACCAAGAAGGAATGTTTTAGAAAATTTTTGTATTTTTGGGTGAGAGAAAAATTCCAATTTTCCTATATTGGACTGTAAACCTCTATGGCTCTGGACATTTTTTTTGTACTTTCAAAAAGTATTTCGTTAGGCTTACGTTGTTCAAAATTTTTATCGAAACTTGATGATTTTTCGTGAAAAAAATGTAGGAAATTTCAGTGAAAGCTCAGTTTTGAAATGACAATGTGCATCTAGACGGTTATGACTTGGATGTGGCATATAAGGATTGACACCCGAAAATTGTATCTTTTCTGAAAATTCATGATAGCTAATTGATCTTGAGAATCGGAAAATTCTGTTACAGAATTTGCTTATCCAACCAAAAATTTGAAATCTGAATAAGAACTTTGCATATAACTTTGACCCGATTTCGGGTCTGAAATTTGTGGATAGGGAATTTTGGAATTTGTGAAGCAATTCATTTGACTCAGTGTAAATAATAGGAAGCGAATGCCCCTTTCGGTATCGCGTTGAAGCCATCGCAACGCGCCGGATGCTGTGTGTGCGTCCTTCGGTATTGTGGCATACCTGTATATATACTCGTGGGTTGCGTTTTACTTTTACACGCGAGCGAGCATTACCTGCCTACACTAAAGATCACGTGAGAGGGCAGGGAACTCTCATGGAGCACTCCCGGAGCTCTCTTGAATCGTGGCAACTCTTATATTGTACCAAGGAGCTTTATTTTCTCTTCGATGTGTCACTCACTTCGTTCAAATTCCACGGATTCTCCAAAACGATTTCTCCACCAGAAAAAAAGAGAAAATAATATTCATTTCGCTGATTTATAATTTTATAGATATATATTACTAGATTCAAGCTCTAAATATCAATAATAAATAGATCTGAGTTAGGTAGAAATGTTCCGGATGAAGAAACGATCAACAAAGCTCTTTGCGAATTTTTTCTGAGACCAGTAGTTTGCATTCTAGAGGCGTTTAATCTTCAGTACACAGGATGAGGTATAGAGCGCATGCGCATGTTCGGATCTACTGCCCCTGCGCTGTAGATCTCATCACACCGCTGCCTCATAACGAAGCCTTAAATCTGTCTAATTAGAAAACTACTGGATGGATTAAAAAACTTTAAAAGGCAATATTGCTTCGTTCTTAATGCTGAATATGGTTTACCTATTGAAGAAACAATAAGTTGATTCTTTAGAGCCGTAATTTGAAAAAATAGGATTTGAGAGTCCTTGAATTGCAGAAAAGTGTTTGGCGCGTGTCAGTGACTTATGAGACAGATATTTTCTAGCAATTAGTGCGAATCACTTTTCACGATATGTAAATTGTGATTGCATAACAGCTACTGCAATCGAGCTCGTTCGCGTGGGCAACGATTTATGCGTTTATAGAGTAACTACTTCTCCAGGTCGATGTACAATATAAATTCGTACCTTTGCCTACATGAAAGCTCGCCTCAGGCTCATATCAAAACATTTCCATGGGAATTGATAAATTCGTCTCAGAATCGGTTAATAAGAGTGAGATATTTACACTTCTAGGCGAGCTTCTATACGTGATTGAGAAGGTATTGTCGTGTATTGATAATTTAGCTTCTATGTCGCCGGATGTGAGTTGAACGACAATTTATGGGAGAGTGTCTTACCCTCATTTTAAAATGCAATTTGATTTGTATAGGTGCATATTCAGTGAGTATGGGTTTGTCTCTTGAATATTATCGACTGAAATGTCCATTAGTTGCAATCCAGGTTGCTTGAGACAACCTTATGTGAGTGTGAGTGTGTGTGAGCGTAATTGCTATGAATCATTCGGGCAAAAACGACGACACATATAAGATTAGAATGGAAATAATGATTGCAATTTCCTTTTCATTATTTAAAGTTATTTTATATCTTAAATGTTAAATTATGAAAACTAAATCTTCAAATAATCCCTTTTTATTAGAAAAATCATCGAAAGCTTCATTTGAATTGAAAAATATTTGTGCTTTTCAAATATTCTTAAGCGGTTAAATTAAAACTGTTAAATTATTGAATAAATTATTAAAAATATTATTTGTGTTTTATGTTTGTGCTTTCAAATGATTTTTGGTCTAAATGATAAAAATTTACAATCTTGAACAATTGTGGATAGTGTCAGTGGTTTTCGTCCAAAATTAAAATTTGTATTAAAAAATTATTAGATTTCAAAGAAGATTCATAATTTTTGAACAATTTCAGGTAACGTGGATGTTTTACAACGAAAATTGGTATTTTCAAACAAAAATCATAACTTAAACTTTAGAATCTTTCGACAATTTGGAATTACGTTAATGTTCCTCGTTGGAAATGAGTATTTAACAAAAACTTCGATTTCAAAGAAGATTGGCGTATTTCACCTAAAATTGATATTACAAAACAAAAGTTATTTGATTTATATCCAACGATTTGGGTTTAAAATAATAAAATTTACAGGCAGAAAACATTAGGCTCAAAATAAGATCTTAAACAATTTTTTGTTATGTTTCATGATTGTTTCTTCTAAAAGTGGTATTGTTAGTATAAAATCATTAGATTTCAAAGAATATTCACATTGTTTAAACAATACTAGGGTATGTTAGCATTGTTCATAGAAAATCAAAACATTAGCTTGAAAGAAAATCTGAAACAATTGTTTCTTGTAATGTTAGTCTTTTTTGTCTCAAACTCCTACTTGTAATAAAAAATTATTAGATTTCAGAGAATATTCATAATTTTTGAAAAATACTAGGGTATGCTGGCGTTGTTTACAGAAAATCGATTACTTGAAATAAAAACACATTAGGTTTAAAATAAGATCCTAAACAATTTAGTATTCTGTTTCGTTATTGTTGCTCGTCCAAAATAGATATTGTTAGTGAAAAATCATTAGATTTCACAGCATATTGACAATATCTGAACAATTATAGGGTATGCTAGCGTTTATCATATGAAATCGGTTCTATGAAACACTACACATTATGTTTAAAATAAGATCTTAAACAATTTTTAGTTATTTATTTTGAAGTTTTTTGTCTAAAATTGCTATTTTTAGAGAAAAATCGTTCGATTTCAAAGAATATTTACAATATTCAAACAATACTAGGGTATGTTAGCATTGTTCACAGGAAATCAGGGAACAATTTTAAAAGAAAATCTTAAACAATAGTTTGTTATAATGTTAGTGTTTTTCGTCTCAAATTCTTACTTGTAATAAAAAATCAATACATGTTGATGCACATAAACAATATATTAATAATACTAGGGCGTGTTAGCGTTGTTAATCGGAAATCGTATATTTGAAAATAAAAACATTTTAGGTTTAAAAGATCTTACACACTTTTTTGTTATATTTCGTTAGAGTTTTTCGTCTGAAATTGCTATCGTTAGTAAAAAATCATTAGATTTTAAAGAATGTTTACAATATTTTAATAATTCTAGGGTATGTTAGCGTTGTAAATAGTAAATCGAGTATGTTAAACAAAACACATTATGTTTAAAAGAAGATCTTAAAAGATGATCTTAAAAAAAAATTTGTTAATTTTGTTTTCTTTTTGTCTGAAATTGCTATTATTAATGAAGAATCATCAGATTTTTAAGAATATTAGCAATATTTGAACAATGCTAGGGTATGTTGGCATTATCTATAGGAAATCGAATATTTGAAACAAAACACATTATGTTTAAGAGAAGATCTTGAAAGATAATCTTCGAACATTTTTTGTTATGCTATGTTTGTTTCCTTTTTGTTTGAAATTGTTATTATTAATAAAGAATCATTAGATTTTGAAAAATATTTGAAATATTTGAACAATGCTAGGGTGTGTTAGCGTTGCTTATAGGAAATCGAATATTTGAGACAAAACAAATTATGTTTAAAAGAAGATCTTAAAAGATAATCTTAGCAAATATTTTGTTATGTTATGTTTGTTTTCTTTTTGTCTGAGATTGCTATTATTAATAATCATGAGATTTTAAAGAGTATTAGCAATATTTGAACAATGCTAGGGAAGGTTAGCATTGTTTATAGGAAATCGGATATTTGAAACAACACACATTATGTTTAAGAGAAGATCTTATAAGATAATCTTAGAACATTTTTTGTTATGTTTGTTTTCTTTTTGTTTGAAATTGCAATTATTACTAAAGAATCATTAGATGTCAAAAAATATGTGCAATATTTGAACAATGGTAGGGTAAGTTAGCGTTGTAAATAGGAAATTGGGTATTTGAAACAAAACACATGTTCAAGAGAAGAGATTAAAAAATTTTCGTTATGTTATGTTTGTTTTATTTTTGTCTGAAATTGCTATTATTAATAAAGAACAATCAGATTTTAAAGAATATTAGCAATATTTGAACAATGCTGGGGTATGTTAGCTTTGTTTATAGGAAATCGGATATTTGACACAAAACATATTATGTTTAAAAGAAGATCTTAGAAGATAATCATGAAGAATATTTTGTTATTTTTGTTTTCTTTTTATCTGAAATTGCTATTATTAATAAAGAATCATCAGATTTGGAAAAATATTAGCAATATTTGATCAATGCTAGGATATGTTAGCGCTGTAAATAGGAAAT
>JAABKJ010001934.1:0-29171 GCA_011634705.1 Andricus grossulariae
AGCGATGTTTTGTCGTACGCTGTTGTTTTTCTGAATTATTTAAACGTTCTAATATGATAATGTTTTAATGATTTAGCAATGTTTCTTGATTCACAGATTTACGAATATGGCCGTGAAATGAATATTTGAATTCAATTTTTAAAAATAAAATGTACATATATTTTGATTATTTAGCAATGTATTTTGACACGCTCTTCTTTTTGTATCAAAATTTATTCAAAATTTCCAGTGCAAATACATGTTTATCGATTTCTATATTGAGAACTGAGAATCGGATCAGAATATCATTTTTTTAAATATAGGTATTAATTTGTTAATGATTTAGTGATGTATAATTGATGCTTAGATTTAAAAAAACGGTTGTGAAAGTACCTGCAAATGTCATTGTACAAACATTATATTGTTTTAAATATATTGAATTACATAACGTGCGCTTGAAATCTTGAAATCATATCTCGCCATTTACTATTATTAATAGTAACAGTAAATTCTACGTTACATGGATTCACTGACTACATTCTTTGAAAATATAATTTCAGCAAGAATTTGCTGGTCAAAAATTGTTAACAAATAAATAGTTATTTGAAAATTGAGTATATGAGAAAAATGAATACAAAAGTTAGCGTGCGCTCGCGCGCGCACATAATAGTCTAGTTTTTTTTTTTTAAATTGATATCTAGAGGTAGCGCAAGCCCCATGAAGATTAACACGTATTTCCCATAAGAAAAAAAGATGTTTTTGTAAATTTTATTCGGAATCCTCAATATTAGCCTAATCGAGTTGAAACTGATTATAACTCTTCACAATCAGCCGTAGCATAGGAACAAAATATAACTTTTCAAATATCACCCCCATAAGTCTGTTTTATGGGGTCCCAAAAAAAACCCCATAAGTGAAAAAATGGGTTTTTGCGAGTTTTTGGTGCTAATTATGATTTTTTTTTGCGTTTTTTAAAATAAAAATGATTTCTAATACATAAAATACAACTTTATACTTATAATTAGATAATTCAATGATTTTTTCAAACAATTTACTATTGTTTTTAGAAATTTTCTTTTAGAATGGATATAGAAAGTCGCGGTTTTTTCGAAAATTTTCCACTTTTCATCCAATTTTCAATTAGAGTTTATTATTATTGACAAACATAATTGTTCAAACAATCTATTATTATTTTTAATAAGATTCTCTTAGAACAATTCTACATAAAATACAAAATTATTTGTTTCGTTATTATTAATATTCAATTTGAATAATGCTAGAAAGTTGAGGTTTTTCCTGAAATTTACAACTATTTGTCTACTTTTCAATTGAAGTGAGTTATTAATTAATTAAATTTAGTAAAAATAATTATTTCATCAAACTATTATTGTTTGTGAACATCTTCTTTATTAATGCTAGATAGTTGCGGTTTCTTCTGAAATGTTTAACTTTGTACCCATTTTTTACTTAGTAAAGTAATAAATAATGCAAATTTACCAAAATGCTTACTTAAGCAATCGATTATTGTTTATAACTATATTTTCTTAGAGTAGTTCTAGGAAGCTGCTTTTTTCTGAAACCATTAGTTTTGCTCTAAATTTTCAGAATAATAAGTGAACCTCATACAAGAATCATTTTTTAAATAGTATTTCACTTTTTCGAATGAATTTATGTTTGCCCTTTCCCAATGATTAAAATAATTGATTTAAACAAATAAGCTATATATCTTAAAAAAGAGACAAAAACAAAGAATGGAAGAACTAGGAGTAGGTGCGAGAACTAGGTGTGTAAATAAACTGTCAAAGTTTTGTTTCAAATTACAAAAAGAAGTTTTTTGCAAAGCGTGAAAGAAAGATTTGAAATTGAACATATTTTGATATCAGCCTCCCTCCAGCAAAATATATTCACGAAAAAGGAAAAGATTGTTTAAAATATGGTCATCTCTAATGTATATTCATCATTTCGTTTAGAACTGAAAAGGCAAAGCAAAGTTAAACATTTCAGAAGAAACCGCAACGAAAATAGTTATAGCCAATAATAAATTGTTTAAAAAACTATTTTTTTAACTTGCATTAATCATTACCTCACTGAGTGAAGAGTGAGCGAAAAGTTAAAAATTTAAGAAAAAGCCCGCAAGTATCTGGCATTAATATAGATGAAGATAGTTATTAACAATAATAATTTATGTCAACAATTATTTTTGCTCAACTGAAATAATTATTAAGTCACTCCAAGGGAAAAACAGTCACAACTATCTAATATTAATATAAAAGAAGATAGCTATAGACCATAATAATTTGTTTAAACGTTTATTTTTGCTATATTAAACTAAATATAAATTTATTCCAAGTGAAAAGTGAACAAAAAGTTGAAAATTAAAAAAAAACGCAATTACTACCATTATTCAAAAAGAATATTAATAACAATAATGATACATTGTTTAAGCATTTATATTTGTCCAAATTAATGAACAAAAGTAATTTTCGGAATCGGCAATGTTTAGCTCACAGAAATCCAGAGGTTTGGTATACAATGTAAGAGAAATAAATGTTTCGTCACGATTAATTAAAAATGGATTTTCTGTCGAAATTATTTGATCAAATTTATAATTAGGTTATTTTTGAACGAATAGGCTCATTTTTTATGTAATCGACTGAGAATGTCCTTCTGATTATGATCTGAATGATATCTGAATATAAAATAAATATCCGAATGATATCTGAATTTATAGAAAGATGGTGACGGGTGGTATATATTTTCTTTCCGTTTATTACAAGTGTCTGGTGAGATTGCAGACGACCAAAGACGAGGAAATTATTTATGCAATTTATAAAGATTATAAATAACTCTTGATTTTATATGTATCCAGTTTGGAAATTGAGTAATCATAAAGAGTATTTAGTCGTGTGATGGAAATTTCCGCGAAGCTTAAAATAATAAATCTGTCGCTTGCGTTCATTTTTAACACATGCGACGTCAGATTTGACAATCCGAGATCCTTTTTTTATTAAAAGCATTTTTTTTTTGTATCAAAATGAAATAATTTGGACTAAAAAATAAGGAACAAAGATAAAGATGATAAAAATCAGGATTCTAAGCATAGACAATTTCTCTTTACTATGGGGGACTATTCCTTTTCAGCTCAAGAATAATATCACAGAAGAATAGACTGTCTTTAAAAAACAATTTTGTTTGATATAAACAATCGAAAACTGAAAATTCCGGAAAATAAAGTGCAAAAAACGTCAAAACCCTGGTTTTCAAATTTCCGAAAATAGTAAACTGCCGAATTTTCAAATTGCGGAAAATAGTAAATTGTCGAATTTTCCAATTCCATAAAAAAGAATGTATTAATAGTTTTTTCTTTCAGAATAATCTTTTATATTATATGGTGTATTTATTCTTAATAGTACTTATTATTTTTTTTTTATATTTCTTCAGAAATATGAAACACTGTTGAAATTAACTCAATTCAAATGTGTGAACGAATTTCCAGCTTTTCTCAAAAACGAAGCGAGATATGCAAAAAATAAAGGGAGAGAAATTGTTCCCTTCTCGATTTCAAGAGGTAAAAATTTGTTTTTCACAGATTTATACGAAAGAAAAAACAAACCAAATAAGGTTTGAGTTAATTAACCAGAGAATAGTTTTGACTTCTTTGAAAATTAGTTTTCATTTCTTTCAGATTGCAAAAATGTTTTTGGCGAAATGTATAACTACTTCTGATTTAAAACTAATATGTTACAATTTTTTCTCTTGTATAAATCTGAGGTTAAAATAAGGTGAACTTAAAAAATAGTAAGGTAGTCCTTTTGCATTAATTTTTCGAAGGAACAATTTTGCTTCAATGCCTTTTTTCATATTTTGTTTAGTTTTTGGTGTCTCTAGACACTATCTTGATAAATAATCCTTTAGAGAAATTCATTATTGCAAGAAACGCAGCATTACTTCACAATAAAAGAAAATTCGGAAAGAGTAAATAGATAACAAATTGAAGTTTTCTTTTATAACCTCCTTGACTTTTTTCACTTACTTGATGTTCCAAAAAGATTTTTCTGTTGCCACATATTCGACCAATATTTATACCAATATTTTACTAATACAAATTTATGCGAGGTCATACATCTAATAAGCCTTTTTCCGCAACGATTAAATGCTGTCAAGTACATTCTTCAAACTGAAGGAATAATTTTTGCAAATTTTTCTCCGCAGTTTTGTTCCAGTATCGCTTACATAATGAAAGATTTCTCGCTGACAATGCTGAACTGCTAAAAAGTGAAGGGTTGGGCTCTATAAGAGTATACTGAAATTTTTAGAAGTCACTTCCCGCATAGCACGCTATATTTCATTCATATTCCAAGAATATTCCACTAGAACATTGGGAATATTTCCATCGAATGTTGCATCCACATTTCCGGAACATTGAAATGTCCTACGCTGGGAATATTGCCGTATCATGTCGCATGAATATTCCTAGGGAATATTATCGGAATATGGCCCTGAATGTGTTTTGAAATTCCTGTCGAACAGTAATAGATTCAATGCTTCCACGATGATTCATTATAATAAAAACTTTACGGATGCTCAAAAATCCACAAAAAGGACATTCCACTCAGACCGATCGTCAGCGCACTAAACTCACCCCAAGACATCCTAGCGAGTTTCGACGTGGTATCTCTCTTTACGAAAGTACCAATCTCTGATACAATCGATATTATTTAATCCTTTGCAAATTCCCCCTCCGATCTCGTACCACTGATACAACACTGTGCCGATAATACTTACTTCTCTTTCAATAACCAATTCTACAAACATAACTCAGGAGCAGCAATGGGATCTTCAATCTCACCTGTAATAGCCAACATTTTTATGGAACATCTAGAAACAAAAATTTTCAAATAATCCAAGCCGAAACCGAAATTTTGGTGCCGTTACGTTGACGACACTTTTGTCATTCAGAGACATGGACTAGATAAAGTACGTAAGTTTTCCGATTTCATCAATCGATTACACCCTAATAGGACCTTCCATTAGAGATGTCAAAGTTTGATGGGGGGCGGGGGGGGGGTAGCCGAATTGTGACAGTCTGTGACAGGGAGTGTTGGTTAATTTACATATTGCTCAGCATCTATTTATTATCTGCGATTATCGAACGAAATCCATGAACACACAGCTGAAAGATTGATAGCGAACTCGATTGAAAAACATATTTTTCTCGTGGAAACATGGTTAAAAACGTTTGACTTCAATGATATTCATGCTTCGCTTGAGGTCAGTTTTTTCTCCTTTTCATTATTTTACGAGAACATTCGAATAAAAAACAATATTCGGTTGTTGTCTGGTTGAGAATTTTCCATCTAAAACAGCATGCAAATTTTTAAAAATAAAAGTTGCTAGTTTTTCAATATCAATAATCCAAATCCGGCGTCGGAGCGTTAATTTTTCATGTTTAATTTTTCAAAGTGGTGTCTAGTATTCGTATACACACGAGCATGTGTCAACATTTCCATAAAGCGAAATTCGGGGCTAGGGACGCAAGGCACATCAAAATTTTTTTAAATTTATAAATAAAGAATATCAGTTCTGCCAAGCTGAATTGCATTATTAACCCTGAATCTCGCTTTCTGGAGATTTTGACACGCATGAAACCAGTATAGATGGGTGTACGGGTGCGTACGAATATACACTGCTTAAAAAATTAAATATAAAAAATCATTGCTCCGACGACGGATTTAGATTTGTAATATGAAAAAACAAGCAAATTCAGTAAAAAAGAAAATTGTAGTGCATTGATGTTTACGATTTTTCAAGATTAATAGCAAAAAACAGTAATTAACACAGTAGGTTCTTTCAAGAATACACATTAATTAAGTATTATTTCACTTGATATGATCAACAGCAATAAAATATTTATATCAAACAGAATAATGCATAAAAACAAGATTAAGAAAACAGCATCTTTTAACAGGATGGACAAAAATGTACTCTACCATAAGGTCTTTTGGTCTTACGTAAAATGTTTTCCTAATAAGAAAAAAGACGTTTTGCAAAAATAATCTATAAATGAATGAAAAAAAATCAAGGATTCGGATAATTTAGAAGATGAAGTTAACTCTATCATTCTAAAGAATAAATTGTCCGCATTAAAACGTGAAGCTAATCTTTTGAATATTTAGTCAAATGCAACGACGAAGTCCAAAAATTTCGAGACAATGCCAAATACCGTACCTATCAATGAAAAAACATTGATGTGACAGAGATAACAACTCAATAAAACGAGAAAAATGCTTGTGATAAAAAACCGAAATCATGGGCTCAGGATAAGCTTCAATCAGAAATAATTATTATCAACAGTGATATCCTCGAATCTTGATTACTTGAATCTTGATTACTTGATCCTTGGTTTAATCACGAAAAAAGAGCATTGGCTTCTGAGTGAGGAACAAGAAAGTCAACTAAAAAGATTGGGACAAGAGAAAAAAACACTTGATCTAGAATTAAAGAATAAAATATTTGATCAGGAACGTCAACAAAAAACACGAATTGAGTGAGAAAAAAAAGAATGAATTAGACGCTTTCCATCCGGAAATTGGATCAGTTTTGAATAAAAAGAAAACAGGTCGCCCGAGACTCGAAAGCGAATAACCATATTTGTTTGAAGCCATTGTAAAAATCGCAAATCATGCATCAACTTCACATGAACGTCGAAAAGAGAATATTCTGATGAGAATTAAAACCTTGGTGGATTTAAAAGACGAATTGTTAAGACGAGGATTCGTTTTAAGTCAAAGTGCTCTTTACTTTTGCCTCCTTCTCAAACGAAGCGATACTACTGAAGGCAAACCACATGTTAAAACCACTCCCGATAAGTTACTGAAATTTCGAAAAGTTGCTTCTGCGCAGCATAGCGATGCAAAATTCTGCAAAGCGACGATAAATCATCTCGAAGAAATTGCATTTATTCTTGGTCCAAACGAAGCATGTTTCTTGAGCCAAGATGACGAGACTCGGGTACCTTTCGGTTTGATCGCAGCGAATGTTGAATCACCAATAATTGTCCACGATTGAGTGGTAGCACCTAGACACAAACTTATACCATCTGCTTACGCAGGTAATAATATCAAAAATAGGGGGAAAATGTCTATTCATATATTGACACTTGAGAAGATAGCACAGTGTGGATCGTTGATATCGAGAAAATAATAGAAAAGTTTTTTCACTTTGGAAAATTATATAGAGATGTGAAATCTACCAAAATATAAAATGAAAACGATCAAGGAATAGAACGACAAAGTCATCTAAGGGAAAAAACTAATAAGAAGTTACTAATGATTCAAGCAATTTGATTAAAAAACAAAAAGCTCATAAAATTCTGTAACAATTTCATTATCTAAGTAACAGCATTAAAACAAATGATAAAATTTTTATAATTTTCATCACGAAGATAGAAACCAACAATATATTACACTTTGCTTAAACTTGTATAGATTTTCCAACTTTAATTTCAGATATAGTGATCCAAAAAAATGGCTTCGTAGATTGCAGCGTAGTTGAATATTCTGGTCCAACTTTTATAGCCATCCACTCGGGCAAACATTCGCCTTCTACTTCCTACTCCCATGAGCTCGATTCCCAAAACCTTTTTGAATTGGAGAAGTTTGCAGAAATTACAAAATTCAAAAATGAAGTCAAACCTATAGCTGCACAAAACCACGAAGTTCTTTATTCAATATCATCGACAATGGTTTTGTAAATCCACCAATTCTAATTGAGCAGACTGAAGAAGGCTTGAAAGATCCTGATTTTATTCCTAGTGTCCATCAAAAAACCCCAAACATGACTTTTTCGTCAGAGAAAGCAACAAAATTTGAAGTTCTGCCATACGATTTGTTCTGCACATCGATTTAAGACGAATTAAGTCGTAGGGTTTGCAATAGGTGCCATATTTATTTTGCTTCAGTGGTGATGTCAGATAAGTAAAAAGTGGTTCATAATGAATTAAGAACATCTAAAAAAAAGTACGCCCCATTCGCATCGCAGCACGAAGGCAGTTAGAACTCATGGCTAAATTTAGTAAAATTAACTCGAGTGGATGGATAAAGACGGATTTTGACTTGTCAGAGATTGATGTGAATAAAGAAATTTTTAACACAAAACGCAGCGACATGTCGATGCCAGCCGTTCATTATGAAAAATATTTTGGAAGAATTTGTCAAGAAAATTAAAAAATTTTCAACAAAAATTGATGTTTCATAATGTAATATTTGATATTGTAATTTTTTATAAAAAACCCATATTGTGATTTCGGCTTAAAGTAATATAATGAAATTGATGTGATCGATAAAGCCTATTTTCAATTTTTCTGGTCGATTATTTATTTTCCTTTATGGAAGCTCCCAATATCCATTTCACCAAGGGAATTGAACAAAACGGAAAATTGTTTTTCTAGGACGTATTAGTTTCCAAAAGATCCTAAAACACATGAGGACATGCAGTTTACAGAAAACCCACCCATACAAACAGATACCTACAAGCCTCCTCCCACCACCACCCATCTCAAAAACAATTTATTATCAACTCCCTTGCATACAGAGCTGTCTCCGTAGCAGATAAAGATCACTTACAAAATGAATTACAGAACATTAAAGAAATCCTAATACAGAACGATTACACAAACAAATAGAAAGAGCAATAAGAAAATACACTAAAAAAAAACAAGTCAAAACAACCTGCTAAAGAAAGCGAGAGAAAAACGACCACCACCCTACCCTACATCCAGGGTATCACAGAACAAATAGAAAGAATTCTCAACAAATAAAACATGCAGACTATATTTAAACCACTTGCGAAAATAGGACATCTAAACAACTCTAAAGACCAAAAGGCACCTGTCAGTGATCCGGGAGTATATAAAATCCCTTGCTCATGTAACAAAGTCTATATTGGAGAAACCGGAAGAGCGGTGAGCCAACGTATAAAGGAACATGAAAGTGAAGTCAGGCTAAAATATTTGCAATCAGCACTCTCTCAGCACCATATGGAAACAGGACATAAAATTGTATTTAACAAAACGACCTTCATCGCAAAAACATGCAACATTTTTCCAAGAAAACATAGAGAAGCAATCAACAGCTTAAAACACCCTAATACCATC
Source organism: Andricus grossulariae (assembly GCA_011634705.1). Classification (NCBI taxonomy): domain Eukaryota; kingdom Metazoa; phylum Arthropoda; class Insecta; order Hymenoptera; family Cynipidae; genus Andricus; species Andricus grossulariae. The sequence continues at coordinate 9,134 of JAABKJ010001934.1, forward strand.
AATAGGGACAATGGATATAATACCAATTCAATCTGGTTTTCCGTCCTCACGGTTTTTTTTTTTTTAAGACTTAAGTGGCCAAATCAGGTTGAACCAGTCTCCATGGTGATGCGCTCTGGCCAATCACAGATATCGTGGAGAGTATACAGAACAACAACATAGCCTGAAACATTAATTTCATGTTAGCCCTGAAGAAGTGAACTGTAATGTTCACGGAACTTCGGCAAAATTCGTCGTTTTATCACACGATTGAAACCCGAAAAACCTCCTTTTATTATTCCTGTCGAACGTTTCCTGACCGAGTATTGCCCTGCAAGTGGATGGAATGTTACTGTAGAATATTGAGGCAATCTTCACAAAAAATTCTGTCGAACTATGCTGGAATACTCCTTTGAAAGTGTTGAGAAAGTTTCAGTAAAATATCGCTATCACATTGTCTTGGAAGAATAATGTATAATGTCTATTTGATAGAATTCAGAAATTTCTTTGGAACCGTGTTTGATCATTTTTCACTTCTATTACTTCTTCTTGCACTCAATACAACTTAAAATAGTAAAATTGATTTTGTGACCAAATACAATTGTTCATACACAATTTTGATTACTTGAATGTCTGAAAACGCGTTATTTTTCGATGTTGTTGGCGAGAAAAATACGAAAATTTAATGTTATGAAAAATCAATTCTCTTGGCCACAAAAGCTGTCTGGCTCCCTGAAAGCACACCAGAAATCTTTCTAATAAAAGAAGCAATTTAATTTTATTAATTGGCAAAAAATATCAAATGAAACAAATCCGAATTCAGAACTTAGATTCCAAATTGTTTCTCTATTCATCCGACCGTTGTTATAAATAAATTTTCATAAAATCAGTTTCTTTGGTCTTACGGAGATATAATCAATGTTTGACACCTTGAATTGCTTTTTTGCTATTTACATTGGACCCTAAGGCCGAAAAAACCTCTTTATCGAAAATTCATTTATCAAGAAGTATGAGGGCCGATTTAAACACAATAAGTTTCATGTATATTTTCAAACAAATTTTTCGAAATTTTTCGATGCGTCTCAAAATATGATGGGAAAACTCATCCGAGTCTGTAGAGTAAACCTTAATATCTCAGTCAATTAGGTCGAAAGTTATAGATCTATGAACGCTGAAGAAGTATATAAGTAATACTAATAATAAACTTACTTAACTCTTTTAATTTCTACTTCTGTGACTTTTGACCTTCTCCTTATGCCACATCACACAGCAATATTCCCAACGTAGGACATTTCAATGTTCCTGAAAAGTGGATGCAATATTTCCAATGTTCCAATAAAATATTCCTGGAATGTGAATGAAATACAGCGTGCTATGCGGGTTATTTTTGACTTCCTGTGTATATACGCTTCGTATAACTTCATAAGGAATAGAAGGGAAGAAATTTTGAATTGATAAACACGTTGTTTTATTGTTTGCACCTGGAAAACTGAAGATTAATTAAGACAACCGAAGGAAGTATTTAATTTTAAGAACAAGTGACTTTTAGAAATTCAAGTACACCGTTACTGCACCCAACCGATCAATTCAAGGAATGAAATTTATGGAAATAATAAGAAATATGTATACATAATAATAAAAGAAGGTGTTTCGGTTTCGAATCGTGTGCAAAACTATGAATCTTTCCGCCGTTTCGTGAACATTCCAGCTCACTTCTTCAGGGCTAATCTGAATTTAAAGTTTCAGGTTATGGTGTTCTTATATATACTCTCTACGATGCTTGTGATTAGCCAAAATGGCCTACCATGGAGATTGGTAGAACTTGATTGGCTAATCAAGTCTTTTTAAAATAACACGGGAGGACGGAAACCCAAATAGGATTGATATTATATCCATTGTCCCTATTAATGTTATCAGGGTGTTTTAAGCTTTCGATTGCTTCTCTATGTTTTCTTGGAAAAATACTGTATGGTTTTGCGGTGAAGGTTATATTATCAAATAAGATGATATATACCGTTTCGATCGGATGTTCAGCTAGTTCTGATTGCGTGAAATGTTTTAGCCTGACTTTACTCTCATGTTCCTTTATACGTTGGCTCAACGCTCTCCCGGTTTCTCCAATATAGACTTGTCCACAAGAGCAAGGGATTTTATATACTCCCGGATCATTGACAGGTGTCTTTTCGTCTTTATAGTTGTTTAGAAGATGTCCTATTTTCGCAGGTGGTTTAAAATATGGTTTGGATGTTGTGTTTGCTGAGAATTCTTCCTATTTGTTCTGTGATACCTTGGATGTAGGGTAGGATGGTGGTCGTTTTTCGCTCTCCTTCTTTATTAGGTTGTGTTGAACTGTTTTTTTTAGTTTATTCTCTTATTGCTTTATCAATCTGTGTATTTGTGTAACCTTTCTCTATTAGGATTTTTTTTAACGGTTTGTAATTCCTTTTGTAAGTTATGTTTATCTGTTATGGAGACAACTCTGTATACAATGGAGTTGATGGCCGATTGCTTTCGAGATGGGTGGTGGTGGGAGGAGGCATGTAGGTATCTGTTTGTATGGGTGGATTTTCTGTGAACTTCATGTCCTAACATGTTATCAGATTTTTTGTAAACTAGTACGTCCAAGAAAGGCAATTTTCCATTTTGTTCAATTTACGTGGTGAACTGGATATTAGGGTGCAATCGTTTGATGAAATCGGAAAACTTACGTACTTTATCTAGTCCATGTCTCTGAATGACAAAAGTGTCATTAACGTTACGGCATTAAAATTCCGGTTTGAGGTTGGATTGTTTGAAAATTTTAGTTTCTAGATCTTCCATAAAAATGTTGGCTATTAAATTTGAGATTGGAGATCCCCTTGCTGCTCCTGAGTTTTGTTCGTAGAATTGGTTATTGAAAAAAAAGTAAGTATTATCGGGACACTGTTGTATCAGTGGTATGAGATCGAAGGGGAAATTTGCAAAGGATTTAATCATATCGGTTGTATCAGAGATTGGCACTTTCGTAAAGGGAGATAACACGTCGAAACTCACTAGGATTTCTTGGGGTGAGTTTAGTGCGCCAACGATCGGTCTGAGTGGAATGTCGTTTTGGTAGATTTTTCGGCGTCCGTATAGTTTTTGAGAGATGGGATTACTAGATATTAATTTCTATATTAGCTTCATTCTACAGGAGGAGCGATTGAAAAGGCATTTCAATACATGAAATCCATAAGAGAGCCACATTCTGCAGATTAATATCAATTCGAATTTTTTAGATGTAGGAATAATATTTTTTATTATGAAAGAAAAAATAATAAGCTTAAAGCCTTTTACAGGAGTTTTTATTTTGCTGACTATTGTTCGTGCCTGCGGGTAATATTATGATGCCTTTATTCCCATTGAGTTCTTTAATTGCTGTTTTTTCTTGTTTTGGTAAGTTTTAGGAGAGAAGTTGAGTTTGGCGTAAAATGTTGGCCGTCCTACGCCGTAAGTCGTATGCTTATTCAGCTGGAAGGGTATATATTGTGGATTTCAAATTACTGGTGATTCCTTCTTTTTTGATTTTGGAGCGAGCTGCTGCAAAATTATGTCCTTTAGACAAGACTGAAATCATTTAATTGCTGAGAGGATGGTTATAGATGTTTTTACTGTGTTAGTAGCATGTGCTCCACTGGAAGTAATTTGTCAAAGTTGATTTTTTTGTTTTCGAGTGAAAAGATCTTTAACCCCATAAGATTGGTCAGATGATCTGCGGTCCAATGTATACCAAATGTCAAATCTGAGAGTGTTTGAAAGAAAAAGGTAAAGTTTTATTAGTTTTTTGAAGATATTATTGGAGACAAAATTTTGGTAGTTTTGCTACACGATTGAAACCCGAAGCACCTCTTTTTATTATAATGAATTGTCGTGAAAGCATTAAATCTATACATAATAAGCATTGGCTGTTTTTTTATTATTAAAAGAATATACAGAATAGGTCAGTAATAGTTTTTCCTTATATTATACAGCATATTTTTGAGCGATTTGTACTCAAACAGCGTATATACGTTTAGATTTGACAAGCATGTTTCTTTTTTATTTAAAAAATAGGGAACCCTAGTATGTTGGCCCATGTAGCTCGACATCAACAATGTGTTCTGGCGGAAATATTTCGCGAAACCGATGATCCTCCCTAGACATTGGTTCAATTGCTTCGGCAGTTAAGCCATCTATGCGTATTTTAACACATCCCATCTGATTACCAAGATCTGCTCTTGGAGCCAATAATGGAAGCAATCTTTGCATTACGACTCTGTATAATCCAATGATATACTCGTGCTTCTCATCTGTTCCCATATAATAACTGCCTGGTTCTAAATGCACTTGGGCACCTGGACGTATTACACTTTCGTAATTATGAACATTATAAACTTGTATGGGAAGAGGATGAATTGCTCTATGCCTATATTGCCAAAATAATTCTGCAAAAGAAAGTATAGGTAGGAGATTGGTATTTATTCCTGAACAAAAGCTTTTTATATTTGCGCTTACTTGCCTATTTTTTATATTTTGTTTCTCTAATAAAAAATGTTTAAAAAAGTTTTGTGAAAATATGCTAGCAGTTTTGAATGAAAATTGATTTGTTCGCAGTCAATTTTTTTACCCCATTGTGCACATACTATATCGAGCAAATACTAGGTATTTAATTTTAACCGAGAAAGCAAATAAATATTACGTGAATGCTGAGTAATCAGAAGAAATATTTGATCGTGGAGTGGAAAATTCTGTGATTCTAAAAATAAGAGATTCGTCGCTTACGTTCATTTTAATCAGATGCCACATCAGATGTGACAGTCCCAAATCTTTTCTACATCCTTGTCATAATGAGAAGGTATTAGTTTTATATGAAAACTTTCCATCGCGGATTTCTTCAAATCTCCACGTTTCAAGACCCCCTGAATCTGAAAAAACAGGTTTCACGATGACATCAGTCTGTCTGTCGTTGTCTATTTCGCACACGTAGGGACCAAAAAGAAAGGTCAAGTTCGTCAACCAGCATTTCTTGACTAACGGTTCTGGTTTCAACCAAAAAAAAAATATTTCAAAAGATCTATGCACAAATGTGCATAGAGCCGTGCGCCTAGTACGCGATAAGTATTTACCCTCGCAGCGGACAGGTTTTTAAAATATAAAACATTTTTGCTGCATTAAAATTTGAGAATTCAACCAAATTCTTTTCAGCTTTTTAATCGAAGGCGAATAACTCTTAATAATATTGTCATCTTGAAGAGATAATGGTCAGTTCTCAAAAAGCGAAAGGAAGCTGCATGCAAAGGGATGTGTGGGATCTAACATGGCATCTGATAACAAAAGAACGAAAGGACGATTTCCTAGATTTTGTGATGAGTTGAACGCAAGATTTCAAGATGATGATTTTGCTGGACAAATCATAGATTTTGAAGCTAAATATTTTTAAAATCATTTAGTAAAATAACTTCAACATATTTAGATTCAACGCATGGCCCAAAATTCTTATAAAAGTAAAACAAAATTATTCAATTATTTGTTCACCAAAGAGAACAAAATTTGGGGGTGAGTGCTAAAAATAAATAAATTCAAACTCAGAGATAGCGCTAAGGTAAGGTGCTGTACCCTAACGGACTATCTGTCAGACTGCGTCATGACGTTGCGTCAGTTCACTTAAAGCGGGAAGCGCACGCGTTTACATAGTGAATAGGACGATGGCGAGCTCGCATCGACCAGAAGTGGGTCTCCGATACCATAATATGAGCGAAGTAGTATCTCAAAGTTATTGGAGCAATGTTAATGAAAGAGAGCAGAGAATATCAATTTATTGGAATACAATCGGATTGTCTCTCTGTATCTCACATTCGAGAAAGAGAGGTTCGATTGAGTTCAGGCATCGGGAGTCCTAAAACCTCAAACTGTCAAGCGTTGACCTGAGAATTGAGAAAACTGTTTTTCGTTGACAGTTAATTTAATATTCATACAAGTGAGTGATTTTCTGTTAAATAACTTGTTCATCCGTCTAGTTACGAAACTGCGTCGCATGCATTATACGATTACACAGAAGTGCGTGCTTCCCACTTGAAGTGTGACGTGAGGTGTATTGGTGCAAAAAAGTAACGTGCTTTTGGATGCTGTTGTCTTCGAATAGTTCAAGCAAGTGAGCGACAGAGTATCTGGACCAATTATTCAAGAGAAAGCTCTCCTTTTGAAGGAGATGCTCAGCGGGACGCAAACGTTTAAAGTGCCAGAGCATAAAACACATTTATTTTAACGTGTAACAGGAAAATTTCTTCCTTTTATCCGCTAAATATTCAGTTCACCTTTGTCTCCGTATTAGAAAAAAAAATTTCAAAATTTTGTTCACCCCGGAGCAAGATCCACTGGAAACGGTTCATACGCATAAGGACAGCTCCGCCGTTAGCCCCAAAACCGCGACTATCTCCGAGTTTGACTGTAGTAGAATTTTACTATCAATTAGTAAAATTTTGCGAATGTGTACATTTATAATAGAGCACTGCGCGCTGAGAGACAAGGAGGTATTTAATTCTGAATGAATTAAAATAGGAAATAAATATACTGCAATTAAAAAAAAAACTTTAAATTGGAAATATTATTATATTTACCAACAGGATTTGCCAAGAGCATTACGTTGAGACACAGAATTTGAACCACGGTCCTCATTTTTTTTAAGTAGAGGAAACTTATGAAAAACTCCCATACGAGTGTAGTTAATTAGCATGTTTCAAAATGTTTCAATATATATACTAGCTGTCATCTCCTTTGTCCTCCTGAATTATTTACATTTCATAACTCTTTTCTCCACACCAAAGTAATAAAAATATATTACGGTTATTACATTGTCATACACAATTTAAAGCAAGCAATTATCAGTTTCGCAATGGAAGATATTCTAATCAGTAACTTTTATAGTAAATTTACTGAATTTTTGGTAACATTCAGAAATGGTATCTGAAAATCACAAATAGTTTTCTAAAATTCTTGAATGTTAACATAAATATAAGTTATCGTGACCGAAATAAGTGCGCAGTTAGCAACTGCGCACTCCTCGCTTCTCGATCGCGTCCGAAGCGGACAAATCATGGTGGTTGTGGCCATGGGTGGAAATAAATTGTAAAAGATTGTGTTGAATTATAACGATGCAGTAAATATACTTTTTCCAATATTGAATGATCTCAAGCGTGAACAGGATTCGAACTTTGCGCGAGAAGAAGAAACTGAAAAAAGTGTTGAAATCGCGAGTAAAGGCAACGACCTAGATTATTTCAGATTCAAATTACAAATGTATTTGTTTACTTCAACCAAAATGATTTCCCTACCATAAGAATTGAATTTTCAATCCAAAAACTCGAATTTTCAAACAAGCTGTAGAATTTTCATCCAAGAAGGATGACCAAATTGTTGAATTTTCAATGAAAGATATGGATTTTTAACTAAAATTATGAATGTGCCAAGAAAAAATGAATTGTTGACAAAGGAGTTCAAAATTGAATTTACAACTAAAAAAGATACATTTTCCACCAAGAAAGATTTTTCAGTCAAGAGAAAAAATTTTTTAACCGAATTCTTAAATTTTCAACGGAAGAGTAGCATTTTTAACTAAAATGATGAATTTTCCACAACAACAAAAATAAATTTTCAGCAAAAGAGTTTAACTTTCAATCAAGTAATTAAATGTTTCAACAAAAAGAATTATTTGAAACTAAAAAAGATGAATTTCAACCATAAATAGAATAGCTCAATTTTCAGTAAAAAAGAGCAATTTAAAAAAAAAGGCAAATCTTCAATAAAGTAGTAAGATTTTCCACGAAAGAGATAAACTCTTAACTAAAATCATTAATCTTTATTTAAAATAGTTACATTTTCTGTTCAGCAAATTAATTTTCGACCAAAAAAACAAACGAACTTTTAACTCTGGAAATACATTTTTTCTGTTCCTAAACGTGTCTCTGAAGATTTGCAACTTTCTAGTACCAGCAACGGACGTTCTAGAATATTTTAAATTTCAGGACGGGAGAAAAATTTAGATTTTCCTATATTGAGCTTCGTATTTTTTTTAAATATCTAGAGCCTTCAAATCGAGACTTCTCTCTTTTCCATTTGTTTATTTACAAAAGTCTTACCTAATGTATGAAAAAGTTACATTTTTTACCTAACAAATTGTTACGCTTTAGTAAATACGTCGGTAATCATTCACGTACTTAATTGTTATCAACAAAGTTATTGAACAAATCAGCAACTAGTTTTATTATCGGTGAAAAAACTTTTCTTCTTGCTATAAAACTGCTTCGCATTAATGTAAGAATGACATTTAATTACAAAATAAAGTGAAAAGTTAACAGTAACGATTGTTGTAAACAGTTTCCAGCGAGAAGAACAATGTTTACTGGCCCGAATTTTTCATGGAACCGACGATCGTGTCTGGACATTGGTTCATTCACGTTGTCAATGTTTTCACATTGTATACCAGAATGAAGAGTATAATTTTTAATACTAACGCAAATAAAACGAAAATTATTGTGCTTGGAAGAAAAGATGAGAAACAGTATGCAACATTGCCTCAGACGGAAAGAAGATAGAAGAAGTTGGTGATGAACTTGATGAAGGACAAGTAACTTTTAAAAATTCGAGTACACTCTTATTGTACCTAACCGATCAATTTAAGGCATGAAAAAAAACTTTAGAACGAATTCTACACAAAACACGTGTTTGTTTACACTTAGATTTGACAAAAATGTATTTTTTTTTGTTAATTTAAAAAATGAGCAATCCTAGCCTGTGTGCCTCAACAGGAATAATGTGTTCTCGCCCGAATTTTTCGCGGAACATACGATCATCTCTGGACATTGGTTCAGTCACGTTAGCAATTTCGCCATCTATGCGTGATTTAACATATTCCGTATCATTACCAAGAGAGGTTCTTCGAGTCAGTAATGGATGTAATTGTCCAAGTGCGGATCCGTGTAATAATACTTGTGGCTCTCATCTGTTCCCATAAAGTAAGAGCCTGATGATATATTAGAAGGGCAGCCTGGACGATCTGCTCGTATCACATACTCGTAATTATGAAGATTATAAACTCGAATTGGAGGAGAATGAACTGCGAATTCCTTATGTGGCCAAGCTATTTCTGCAAAAAGAAGGCAGAAGTAGCAAATTCATTATTGTGTTGATTATGAAATAAATTCAATAAATCGTGGCTCTTACTTTACAAAGCAAAATTAGACAATTAGAAAAAGAAAATAAAAATCAGTCCGCCAAGATGTCGGCAAGTTCCCTTAAATACGAGGATGGGTTGAAAAGTACATGTAAATCAGAGTGATGGACAACTAGCGTGTACCGATAGTATTTTCAATTAGTAGCATCTCTTGGAGGAACACACGCCAAGTTTCAGCCAAATCCGTCCATACATTATGCAAGGCATATCACCTTAGAAGATTAGGGTCAAGGTTGATAAACATTATAGTCAATCTGCACTTTTAATTATAATGGCTTATAAGTTGTTTCAAAATTCTTGGAGTGGCCATATGAGCACAAGTGACGCTGAACGTTCTTGACGCCTTGTTCAGGTCAATACTCCAGAAATGATTGATAAAGTCCATGATACGGTGATCGTCTGAGGTCTTTAGGTTTTTCTTGACTGAGAAAAAATTATGAGCAGGTCATTCTATTGTTTGTGATCCGCAGAATCCGAAAATGAAGGTCCCAAAATCGTAGCTGCTTCCCTTTCCAAGATATAGTCGAAAAACGTGATTTTTTATTAAAAATTATTTATTAAAATGGGAAAATCAAGTACAGTATGTAATTCTGTCACAAATGGTGAACATTTTTATTGAAATTGTATAATTGAGTGTTTTCTAAACTGAATGAAGAGAATTCTACAACAGCATCTTTCAGTGTCTGTGGGTAAGAGGAATCACAGATCAAATTTATTTTTCATTTCTCCCAAAATCGTAAAAATTCTCTGTGTGCCAATTCTCCAGCTTGTTCTGACCATAGTCCTAAACCTTCTAAATGTTCGAAAAATGTTAAAGAATCTTCAAGATGCTCAAATGAAACATGTAGTTTCAATGTGGTCGAATTATCTGTTGCCATAACTGGCTTTGCTAGTTCTTCAAGCAAATTGTATAGGTGACTGATATTGTCAATTTTTTGTGTGGAAAAGCAGACTATTTTGTTCATCGCCTTGAATGCACTTACGTAAGGCATCAAAACAAACTGACCTACATCTTTATAAACATTAGGATCCAGTAATCCATCGGGTTCTTTCAGCAATTTTCTGCATGGATTTCCTTAAAATATTTCACCATGATACTTTTTGGATACTGCTTTAGTTTCATAGGCCAGTGTATGTAGTGCTCTTTCTCGACCAAGTAACGGTACTAGACCATCCCAAAAAAGGCGATTGACAAATCATGGTAAAATATGCAGCTCGGGTATGATAATATAATAATATTTCGCTTTTCTACTACATGATTGAATAATTCTTGAGTATTTGGAAAAACAACAGGCAATTTATTTTTCATCATTATTGTGTCCAGTATCAAATTCTAAAATCTTGCTTTGATGCATATCTTTCAACAACTTCGATCGTTCACTTACATACCGTGCATAATTTGCCGGTACAGCGTTTTACCCTACTGATTTCAGAATTAAGCCAGTCATTTTTTTCATGTGATTATTTGAAACGCCCGTGGTAGTTTGAAGTTCATATAAGTTTTCAGCAGTAAAGAAATGTTTAAATCGAATTTTTTTAGGGTTGACACATATTCCATTTTTTTTTGCCTGAAGTATGAAGCTGTGCTGTCTTATCTGCACTCGTATTTCCATCTACTATGTCAGTTTTGTGTTTCATTATAATAGAAGCAATTTGTTCTTTATGTTTATCAGGAAATGTATGTGCTAAATTCATAACGTTTGGACCAGCGGCTGATGATGATGAAGTAGTACAAACGTGGCTTTCACCTTTGCTTACCTCTCTCAAACACACTTTACATAATTGAATTACTTTTTTAACCTTTAGACGTATAATTCTGACATTTTGGAAGCTTCGTTACTTTCGACTGAGAAGAGCCATGCAAACCGTTCGATTAGTTTATTTTGTTTTGCATACCTTTAGATGAGTTCAGTGTTTCTTTCTTTTTCGATTTTGCATGACCAGTACATTTAGCAGCTAAACAGATGTAACAATTGCTACTTTGATTCAAATAAGAATATGTTTGATTTCGAGTACCTTTCGCCAGTAAGATATCTTTACAGTGTGGTATTTTTGAGATATGTCCTTGAACATTTCCCTTTTTTGCTCTTGGGGGGGGGGGTAAGACGACATGATACACAAATACTTAAGGGAAACAGTTTATAATATAGAAAGAAGATAGTCAGATAGATAGTTTATAATACATGTTCGTTGAAAATCACGTACATTTATCTAGTTTCTAAACAATATTTTGGGACCTTTGTTGTCGGATTCAATGGGTCCAAAACAATAGAATAGCCTACTCAGAATTTTTCGTCGGTCAAGAAAAACCTAAAGACCTCAGACGAATACCATATATGGTGATGGATAATAGAAAAGTGAAGCTACGTAAGATTGTCAGTGCTGTTAGCATTTTAGAGGAATCGGTATACAATATTTTGCATCAACATTCAGGCATTAAAAAGCTATCCGCAAGATGAGTGCGGTGATTTCTGACATCTGACCAAAAACGAAACCGTGTGGCGTATTCCAAGGATGGTTTGCAGCTGTTTCAGCAGAATCTACTGTACTTCAGGAGTCGTTCCGTCACTGATAGCGAAACATGGATACATTGCTACACGCCTAAGACCAAGGAACAGTCCGAACATTGGGTTGCCAGAGAGGAATCTGCATCAAAGAAGGTGAAGACCATTCCTTAAGCCGAGAAGATTATAGCCACTGTCTTTTGGCATTCGCAAGGAATAATCTTCATCAAATATTTGATAAAGGGTAAACGTATCATAGTTCTATACTATGCATCGTTATTGGACCTTTTAAAAACCAAGCTGCAAGAAAAACGTCCACAATTGGTTCACAAAAAAGTCCTCTACCATCATGACAATGAACCAGCTCACTCCAGATTTAGCTGCCTCGGACTACTACCTTTTCCCCAGTTAAAAGAAATGCTGACGGAAAGGAGATTCTATCCAAATGAGAAGGTGATTGCAGAAACGAATGCCTATTTTGCTGAGTTGCACAAATCCCAACATTGTAATTTATTATCCAAATATTTATTCAAAAAATATATAACAATATAATTTGTATATTAATGTCGACAATAGTAGCAATTATCTTCACTGTGGAAATGAAGGAATTCAAAATGATGTCAAAAGAAATTGGGTAAAGTGAGGTCAATGTGAAAAAATGCATAAATGAGGTTATAATTACAAAATCATCAAAAACTTACCAAAATTAATATATGCACACAGTGTTGTGATTTCGGATGAACTAAAGTAAGGTAAATATGTTCGATGAAATTCACATTTTCTGTAAAGTTGGAGAAAAATGTTTGAAGACTAGAAACGCGTTTGCAATCAATCTTTCAACAGTCAAATTTCAACAAGTGTTCACAAAGTTATCCATTAAAGGTCAATTAGTACATTCTTAAAAGCATTGCATATGGACATTAGTCATAAAGAGGTTAAATCTGAAATAAATTATAATCAAAATTGTAAATTAAAATTAGTTTTTACATAGTAAACTATGGAAATCTGGAAGTCCGGCATTATCATATCTATGATTAACACATTTCTTCTCTTTGTTCATGAAGAAAGATTCAATAGTTAAAGTTTATTTACATTTTTTTCACAAGCTAGATTTTTAAATGTTGAAATCAAAATCATGTCCAGTCTCAATTCTATGTTTTTCGAGTACAGTAATATTATGTATATTTGAATTAGAACGTTGATGTTATATAATTCTATAATGTAATGGTCTACCTGTCTATCCACTGTATCACCGGTCACAGTTTAGACAGTGGAACAACTAAATAATTTTGTTCATGCAAAATAATTAATTCATCCCAAAGGTTTGGAAATAAGTTAAAATTATACTTTGTCGATCTAAAAATGATCTTAATGTTTTTTGTCATAATCTTGTAGCTATTTTATCCGTAATACCAGATTAATAGCGAACTACCGTCAAAACTTAAAAAATGTTGGATTCATATTGATTACCTGAATTGTAAACGTTGTAAATTCTGGTGTCAATCAATTTGATAATCAAGTGGATAACCATTACAAGTCAAAATTTATTACAATGATTTGATGTTCAATTAATCCTTTATTTTGTGACCATAGATGCTGTGATAAAAAATGCAAATATCTACTGCACCGAGTCTTTCGTAATACAAATTTGTTAGTGTTAATAATTAGTTTGATGTTATTGTTCCTCTTTTGATTGACCTTCAGGTTTCATTGATTATAACATGGTCTCCGCCCAATGCTTATTCTCCTTGAAGTTTTTCCTCTGTTTTCGAGTTTCGGGCACTACCTTTTCGTTGTGTGGGAATTCAGGTAGTAGCGTGAGGCTTCTTTTGTTGAGCAGACTCGGACCCTTTTTTGCGCTGTTCAGTTTCAATAAAGGTGTCGGCTAATGTAGCCACTTCGGTTCGTGCAACGATTTAAAATCAATTGTGCTTCATTTAGACCATTCGGCTATTAGAGTCCTGTAATTCAAAGTCAGTGTTTCTCTAATTTTGTAATACTTGTTCAGTGATCTCCCGACTCGATCGTCTTCTGGTGTCGTGGGAAGTGACGAGTCGGATGGCGTATTACTTCTGGTCGTGTCGGGATCGATCGTTCGGTGAACGATCGTGGTCGTAGCTTCCGGAGGCTACATCTTTGCCAATTTTCCAAAACAACCAAAACCTTTTGTGGGCACAAAAGGAGTGCTGTATGGGACAGACTACGGGACTCGTATCGCAGACTAAATCGATACAAGGTATTTGGAAGTTAAGGATAACGGTGAGAAATTGTCTTGTTCATTTTCGTTGAGTTTAACATGACTGAGCATGATTCCTTCGCTACCCCACGCCAGTCCGTCATTAATTCAAAACAGTTAGAAGAGTTTTATTATCTCTTCTGGTGACCGAAATATCTAAAAAATTAAGTGTGGAGTTTACTGCTTTGTCATATATAAATTTAAGATTTGAATCATAGCTCTTCATAATATCAAAAACTTCTTGTAGTATTTGTTTAGGATTGATCATGAAAATATCATCAAAGTACCTTTTATTAAAATGTACATTAAAAGAGTATTTGAGGCAATCAAGTCCCATTTATCTTTAATAAATTGTAAAGCTAAATTGATAGGCATAGTAGGAAATACTTTACCAACATCGAATGACACAAGAATGTGATGTTTTGGCATTTTTAAGTTTTTTAGGCAATTAAGGAAATCCCAGCTATCTTTTGAATTGTACTCTGATTTTCCTGTTGTAAAACTTAAATGGTCAGAAAGAAAATCAGCTAATTTGGAGGTGGGACTATTTATGGTAGACACTATTATTTTTGAAGAATGTTCCTTTTCATGTACTTTAGGCAGTCCACATGCTCTAGGGATAATAGCACAGTTTGCTTTCAACTTTTTAGCTCCTCTAGAGGATATATGGGCTTTTGATCTCATCTATTGTTAATAATATTTTTAGACTTTCCAGTAGTGGCCGTATATTAAAATCAGGATTTTCTATGAAAATTGTATTGCTGGACTCAAATTTAATTTATTTTTAAATTTTTATTTGTTTAAAACTGGTGAATTTGGAAAATTAAGAATAGTCTGTGAGCATTGGACTCGTTCATTTCTTATATCTAGGGGGAAAATCCAAATTCAATTAAAGATATAAAATCATGTGAAGGAAATTTTTTGTATTGAAAGTGTTGCAAGCAAACCCAGGGCCTAAAGATACAATTCTTACAACTTTATCAGGTAGTGTAATATCAAATTCTTGAGTGATACGTTCAGAATATCAAAAAAAAATTTCGCAATAGAAACTTTTCTACATTGTAGAGTATTGAATTGTTGTGTCAAATATGTTTTATGTTTTAAAAAGAACTTATTGCATTTGAGATTTTCATATTTCTTATTTCTGTATTTCAAATTTTAATTTTGACTGTTTTAGATAATATAGTAATTCTATTTCTATTAATTGGATCAAAAATCTAAGTTTATCAAAATTATTATTAATTAGAAAATTCCTTTGATTACGCAAAAGAGCTATTATATTATATTTTTATATTTTAATAGATTTTTTGACTGGTTCAGGTTTAAAGAGTGTAAGGATTTGCTGCTGATGATCTTATGAATTTTACCATCTTGTTTGTACCATTTTCTAGATTTCAAAATGAGTTGAACGCTAGATTTCGAAATGATGGCTTTGTTGAAAAAACCTTAGTCTTTGAAGCTAAATATTTTTCAAATTGTTAATCAAAATTGCTTCAAAATATTTGTTATCAACGAATACTTATATCGCGGTTCGGGAAAAGAAAATGTTGATATTCTGCAAACATTTTTCTTTGTCTAAAGCATAATAAACTGACAAAATTGGTTGCCATTCAAAAA
The DNA here is from genome assembly GCA_011634705.1 of Andricus grossulariae. Taxonomy (NCBI): domain Eukaryota; kingdom Metazoa; phylum Arthropoda; class Insecta; order Hymenoptera; family Cynipidae; genus Andricus; species Andricus grossulariae. The sequence goes on from JAABKJ010001934.1 coordinate 24,696, forward strand.
CATAATTACACTTGTTTTCACTGTTTCTCCCTTATTCTACTTACCAGGTTTTTCTTCTCAGGGTGATCACTTATTTTAATCATAGCAACTGTATTTCGCCGAGTGAAAGAACCTTAAAAAACAAAAAAAAACAGTGATCTTCTTTATAAGAATTGATAAATACAATGATAATTATTATTTACCATGGAAGATCGTCAGTTGCTAATTTTAGTTTTGATATATATATATTTTTTAATATACGCTCATAACATGTGTATTAATTTGCCAGAAGGCAAATTTCTGTGGAATAATCTTTAAGAATTCAGAAAATAATAGTGTTTTAATGCCTTTTTTCATGGAAAAACTCAGCTTTTTCTACTTTCACACATTTTATATAATGTTATTTCAATTATTTGAATACTATTATTCACTTTATTAAATTTTTCTTCTGAATTGTTTATATTTCATAATTCTCTTCCTGCCACTCTGAGGAAGAAACAGTATGTCATATTTATGACATTACTATGTACAATTTAGGGGAAAATATTACTCATTTCACAATGGAGCAATCACTGTTTGTTGAAAAACATGATAAAATTTTAACATTCAATCAAGTAAAGGCAAGGCACACACGTACATTTTATGCCATTTATTATTGAGAAATCGAGGGAAATTAGAAAGGAATGCCTGATGATGAATTAAAAGTTAAATATAAAGCCGTTTATTTATCAAATTAATAGGGTTATATTTATTAAAGAAGGTACAAGTAAATTTTTCAAAGAAACAAAATTAAATAAGTCAATCCGCTTCTTCCTGAGATTTGAAAACTCTTATTTCCAAAACCCTAATTTTTGAATTCCCCAAAGTAGTAAAGTGCCGAAATTTCAAATTCCGAACAATAGTAAATGGCCGAATTTTCAAGTTCACACAAATTTTTTTCTGTTCGAATACTCTTTCATATTATATGGTATATTTATTCTCAAGCGTGATTATTATTTATTTCGTTTTTTACATTCTCATCCTATAATGAGAAGGTATTAGATTTGTGTAAAATTTGACCTGGAAACATATTTTTAATCGTAGACAGGTGTAAAAAGTAAGATTGTTCAATGATAGAAACTATCCTGAAGTCATTTGAATCTAAACTTATATTTTTCAATTTCTTCTCTCTTATAAATCTGGCCGAACCTAATTGTTACCTCTTAAATTCGAGAAATTAAACTTTTTGAGCAAAATAAGGTGATCTTAAAAAATAGTAAGGGAGTCCTTATGTAGAAATTTTTCCAAAAGACAATTTTGCTCCATGCATTTTTTTTATATCTCGCTTAGTTTAAAGTATCTCTAGACAATTCTATTATACATAATGCATTGGAAAATTGAATCTTTAAAGAAACGCAACATTGCTTAGCAATAAAAAGTAAACAGTACATAGAAACCACATTTAAGTTTTATTTTATAACCTCCTTAACTTTCTTCTCTTAGTTGATGTTCCATAAAGTATTATAAGTCTTTTTCCCTGAGGATTAAAATCTGTCGCGCACATTTCTAAAATTAGATAAACAATTTTTGAAAATTTTTTTTCACATTTTTTTCAGGTATCATTCATAATGCAAGATTTATCGCTGACAATGCTGAACTACTAGACATTTTGCGGTATGTTGCGATGAGAGTATACTTGCATTTTTAGAGTCTTTTATTTTTCACTTTTTTATGCTAGCCGGTGTATGTGCCTCGACATCAACAATGTGTTCTGGTCCAGAAATCCTGCCCGACAGATGATCCCGTCTTGAGAATGGTTCAGTCATGTTGGCAATGTTCTCAGATTGGATACCAGCATGGAGAGTACGGGTTTTAAGATTAACGAGAATAAACTGAAAATTATTGTGTTCGAAAGAAGGGATGCAAAAGCACTATGAAACATTGCCTCAAACGAAGGAGGGATAGAACAAGTTGATGATGAACTTGATGAAGAGCAAGTAACTTTTTAAAGTTCGAGTACACTCTTATTGCACCCAGCCACTCAATTTGGGGAATGGCAATCATGCAAATAATAAGAAATGTTGATGCATGACAAGCGTTGAAATTTTGTTACTGATTATTTGAAAAATCAAACTGTATAGTCCAGGATTAGTGTGTTATTTTTCAAAAGTGTACAAAAATTGTACCCCAAAAGCTTTTATGCGTTTAGATTTGACAAGAATTTTTTTTAATTTGAAAAATGGGGAACGTTAGTGCGCTGGCCCATGCACATCGACACCAACAATGTGTTCTGGCCCGAAAAGGATGCCTGAAACATTATCCTGTCTCGACAGTGGTTCAGTCACGTTGGCAATATTTCCATCTATGCGTATTTTAACCCAACCCATCTCATTATTAAGATCCTCTCTTGGTGCCACTAATCGATACAATTTTTTAAATACGGGCGAGTATAATCCAATTATGTACTGATGGTGCTCATCTGTTCCCATATAGTAAGAACCTGGTTCCAAAGGCACACGGGCACCTTGAATTAAAACACTTTCGTGATCATGAACATTATAAACTTGAATGGGAGCAGGATGAATTGCGCTTCTCCGATGTGGCCAAACTAATTCTGCAGAATAAAGAATTAGTATGAGATTCGAAATAAATCATAACACAATAAGTTTAATAAAATTATTTCACACATTGTTATGAAAAAGTTAGTAAAAAACAGTTTTTACTTGTTCATTCGCAATATTTAAATACCCTAGACCTATATTTTTGCAAGGAAATGGAAATCAAATAATGTTAACTTTAATTTGGAATAAGTTAAACTTCAATTCATATTTTACCATGTTAGAGTAGTTAAGATTCTTATTTTCTTATTATTTCTTATTATTTTTGTATTATTCTTATTATGATAAATTTTTATATCTTAGTTGTTTGATAAAAAATTGAAAGAAAATTTCTTCAAAGATAAAAAGAAGAGATTTTTCGCTTCATATCATTGTTATCAGATGTAACGTCAGATCCGAGAATCCATAATCCGAGGTTCCGTTTTTTATTTAAAAAATGTTTACTGTATTTGAATTAAATGATTTAGACCAACTCTTTCCAGTGTAAATAAACCTTAATAATATTATCTTGCTTAAAAGATAATGGTTAAATTTTCAAAATTAAAAAAAAAGTTGCGTACCAACCGGTATATTTATGATCTGACGTTCCATCTGATAATAAATGTACGAATCTGACGAATGTCGTATCTTTAGCTTCGCAGAAATTTCCATTCTTTGATAAAAATTTTTTGATTACTTAGCAATTACGTAATAATTATTCATATTCCTAGATTTGGTGATGAGTTGAACGCAAGATTTTAAAGTTTCGGTTATGCTGGAAAATCCTTAGACTTTGAATCTAAATATTTAAATATTTCTTGAATCGTTTATCCAAATAATTTCGGCACAGGCTGATTGAAGGCCAAATTTTCTAAACTTTGACACGGTTATTATTTAAAAGACGTAGATTTATTTTCTGTAAAAACAAATAAACTCAACTTCCGATTTAAGACTCCCCGATTTATGTTATTCCTAGAACTGTTTTTTTACGTTATGATTTCCCCGATTTAGGATCAAGGCCAAGGCAAACCTCGCCTGAAACCAGTCTTATATCGGGAGTTGAGTGTACAAACAAATGCACTGATATCTAAAGCATAATACCCTGAAACAATGGTTCTTCTTCTCGGTGAAACCACTTATTCTTATCTCAGGAATTATATTTCGCCGAAAAAAGGACTTTTGAAAGAGGCAAAAATAGTGATTATGTTTACAAGCATAGATAAATACAATGATCATTTTTACTATATATTGTCAAATGGCAATTTTTTGTGTAGCAATATTGTTTTTGAAATAAAAATTTGTGACTCTGTGTGAATGAAAAATTTTCTATGTTCTTCTGAATGCATCTGTTACAATAAACGTTAAGAATGACAAGATATTATTTTTGATAGAAAAAGAGATGATTTGCCAGAAAACAAGTTACATGTTCGAAACCGCGGAATAAGTGAATTTGTTTATAAGAATCATAATTGTTCATTAATTTGTTTATAACAATCACAGCAATAAAGTAATTTATTCTATGATACAAATTTCCATTAATCCTAGTAAATTCATGAATTCTATTTGTTTTCAAGAAAGTATCAATAAATAATAGAGCAATGTGACAAAAAGGAAAAGTTGTGTGTCCAAAAATTCCACTTTTTGTGTTCTTAAGATGGGTTAAATATCCAATAAGCACTAGGGTGCACTTTCATGAAAGCATGCATGATAGTAAATAATATTATATTTACCAACAGGATTAGTGAAAAACACTGAAGTGAAACACAGAATTCCAACCACGGTCCTCATTCTTTTAAGTTAAAGAAACTTAGTGAGAACTTTGATACAAGTGTAATTAATAAATATTTTTGAACATGTTTCTATATATATGTATATATGTATATATGTGTATATATATATAACAGAAAAAATATAAAGAATA
>JAABKJ010001935.1:0-20040 GCA_011634705.1 Andricus grossulariae
ATATAATTCCCAACTCATTATTATACAATTTAGATGTACAAACGTAATGTTTTACTATTAAACAATTGAACTGTGCAGCTTTTGTTCAATTAAAACAAATAATTAGGCGGGAACGTGAATTAGGTACTATTAGGTATTTGAATTTGATTATGTTTTATTTTTTAAAAGCAATTCAATTGAATAATAAAAGCGTAGTTGGTGTTGGTGTCAGCCCAACCAGACATTGGCTGATCTCCCTTTCTCACTTTCCTTCCCGTACCCGTCTCGGCAGCGCCGTGTCCTCTTGCCATCCTGACTCATAAGTTTGAGGGGGTGGTGAAGAGAATCGAAGAATCGGATGGAGAGTCGATTCCGGAATCGATTTTCGACCGCTCAGACTCGGTTCCAACTAATCGATTCCCAAACATCAAGATTCGATTCTTCGAAGAAATCGGAACCGATTTGACAGTCCCTAGTTCGGCTGTCGGCCACTCTGTCGCTCCTTCGTAACTCTAGTGTTAGTGTGAATTGCTCTCCGTGTCCTCCCGTCGACGCTTTCGTCATCGTCAAGGCTCCGCTTGCTGAAAAGAGGCCTCACGGTCATTTCGAGAGTCAAACCGGCTCTAACTTTCCCAAACAACGGCTACCAGCTTTCCAACGCGGACTGGCCGCCTCATAGTTAATTGTAAGTGGCAATAAACTTAGTTTAATGTCAGCCCTGCGTCTTTCTTAAATATGTTTACCCTTTATCTCGGCGTCCAAATCCCATTTCCCTCCGTAGTAGGCTTTCCCGCCATACCTAGCGCGTAACCTAAAAATACGCACACTTTTCCTAGAAAAAATCCTTTAAACCTGCCGAGAAAAAGGAGGTACAAAATTTAGAATGCTTAAAATGAAACTTTTACAAAACTTTACTTTCGACTATTACTCTCAAACTTTCTTGATTCTTGTTGCATGCTATTGATATCATTGCCTTGCCTATAATTAATTATTTAATTAATGTGTACCAATTAATTGACATATTTTTGAAAATGATTTATATGTGCTAATGAATTTACTACAAATGATTTTTTATCGATAATTTCCATGCCTTGATATATTTACACGATGATTCATTTATATGTGCCCTTGATATTTTATGTATGTGTATTTTTATGAAATGATTTCTGTGCCTACAACATGATATTTTAACCAATATTACTCGAAACCGTTCAATTTACATGTGAGGTTAAAACTAATTACGTATGAGAAACTAAGCGGATACAAAATTAGCAATTACATTTTCGGATGATAAAGGGAAGAATTGATTCAGTTTTGAAAACAAGAAATGAAACTAGAATCAAAATACAAATAAAAAAATAAAAATTTCGGAAAAGTCATCGATATTAAATATTACGGATTACGGAATTTACCAAGGAAAAAAAAATGAAACCTGAAAAGAGAAACATAGCAAGTTTTTGATTTCCGCTCAATATTTTAATCGCCCATCGAGGCGAAACGCCCGAGTGCGGCAGCAAGGTAGCACGCTCAAATCGTACCCTCGCGAGTCAGGCACAAGGTCACGCGCAGTATCTCGAAAACAGAGTCTGAAAACGAAAATAAACATATTTTCGAACTCGGTAACCATTGAAATACCTCATTAAAATTGTAATTGGGGTATTCGAATTAAATTGAAAATTTTCAATACAAAAGCAAATCGGTATACTATTTGTACAAATATATAAATTACTTTGAATAAATGCAACTCAGGTCGGGTAAAATAAAAAATACAATGGCTAACCCGAGGAATAACCTAAGCGACCACGATAGTTTGGATTTGAAAGCTGCCGCTACACATCCAATCCAAAATTATAAATTTAAACAACGTTACGACGATACCAATAATAACGAATATGGTCTCAACTCCACCCCAAAATCTGGGAGCAATCTCAAAAACGATAAATAGATCAAGAGGTCGCGGTAGGGGCTTTTCGAACAAAAAAAAACACGGAAACCCCAAAGATTATTAATCGATCGGATAAAAATAAAAGGATAGGAACAATATTGCTGGACTTAACTCAAAATAGAGACAATCATCCCCTACCCCTTAACCTCCCACAACCCACAAACAGAGCGTTTGACTCAATTAACAATACTTTATTTTTGGACAACAAAGATTTAAAAACACTAGGCAAGTCGATTTCAATAAACAGTCGAAGTCCAATAATAATCGAAACTAATTATTTAGAGAATAGGAGAAATTCGGAACACCGCCCCCAAATTATCAGCGAAACTTTTGAATGTGATTCCTTTTTATAAAAAAATACAGAGTTCAGGTTAGAATCGGATGAACTTCTGTTGAACGCAGAATATAATGAATTTATGAAACAACAAAAGGAAAGATTTGTTAAAGCAAGGGAAAAAATCCCAAACAAGTTAAGGATGAGATTAGACCCATCAGCTCATAGCTCGTTTGAAAATATAAAAAAAGTAATAGAACCTAGTCACAAAAAAATAAAATCGCATCTAGTAACAGACATTTAGTACAATTTAATTTGAGAGAAAATTCAATAGCACCTCGTCAACTTTCATAATACTCGTAGCAGAACAAAAATTGACAAATTAGGACTAGAAAATACCGACGACACCGAACCATTTGAGGATAGAACCTATTCAAATCAAAATAAAACACGTAGACTCTCGACAGGAAAGGACAGGTCAAACAGACATTCTAGAATACTGAAGTAAACTATATCAGGGATTGGAAGCGAAATGCCGCTCGCTACTTTGCTCTTGTCTAGGCAAAGGAGAGAATTAAGCAGCTCAGTATCTTCTCTCCGCAGCTTGCGAGTTGAGTGAGTTTACGTGATGCTATAAGTCTCGTTCAGGTATGTGGCCAGCTGTGGTGTTCGTCTCTTCTTGAGCAATAAAATGGACATGTGTTGAACGTTAACGCTTTGCAGAGTGTTACGCGCAACCCTCGCAGGTCTAAACGTCGCAATGCTCGAGGCCTGATATTGAAGGAAAGGGGCTCTCGGGGGATACCGAGAGAACTCTCCGCAAAACGGGACGCTATTCGAATCTCTGTCTTAAGTGAGCAGCTTTTCAGCTCCTCACCGAGACAATGGACATAGATTTTGGGAATATAAAATTCAAGTATCTTGTTGAAAATTTGTCTTTCTGGGTTGAATTGAACTGGGTTTGATGTAATATTACATCTTTACCAGTTTAAATATTACCTATGAAAATGCAACCACTTGGTGAAAATGTTAACTACTTTCTTAAAAATTCATCTGTATGGTTTAAAAGTAATTTATTTTGTTGAAAATTCGTTTTTGGTATGTATCTTCATTGGTAGAAATTTCATCTTTTTGATTGAAAATGGAACTGTTTGGCTAAAAATTAATCTGTTTCTGCTGAAGATTCAACCATTTTGTTAACAATTGGTCGTTCTTAGATGAATTGTACGGCGTTTGATTTCCAATTAAAACATTTTCGGTTTAAATCTCTCATGAAATCATTATTAGTTGATACAGACAGCTATCCTTATTTCAGAGAGAGTGGTGTCTATTTCAATACCCTAAAAGTGATGCAGGTATAGGCTGAAGGGTGCAGACCAGAAAAAGACCAAACGTGGTTTGAAACTGGTTTTGAAGTGGTATTAAATTGATCTTTCTTTTCACGAGGGATATTACCAGTATTATAGTTCTCCTTGAGAATTCATATATGTTGGTTGAAAATTTAACTATTTTGTTGCAAATTGTACTATACTGTTAAAGATTAACTTTTTTTGGGTGGATATACATTTCTTTGGTTGAAACTTCAACTCCTTCGCTGTAATTTTTTTGTTTGTAAATAAATGTTCAACTTACAATAAAGTATTTACATGAAAATTCAATTTTGCAGGTTTAAAATGCTACTATTCCCTTACGAAAATGAATTTCCTATAATTTTTTCGTCATTATAGGAATCATAGGAATTATAGGACTAAAAATAATCGCGAAAAAATTATGAGGAAATCATTATTGAAACATCACTATATCATAGTAATAATAATAATAATTATTTTCCAATGATACTTTTGCGCAAGTTTCAGGTTGAAAATTCATCTCTTTGGTTTAAAACTAAAACATTTAGTTAAAAATTCATCTGTTTTGGATAAAAATTAACTTCCATCGTGTAAAATTCATTTTTCTAAATTTCCAAGTCAAAAGTTTTCTCAAATATTCTACTTATCAGCTCTAACACTTCATTCTTTGTTTGAAAATTCTTCTCTTTTGGTAGAAAATCTTTTTTTGATTGAAAATTCAACTATTTTGTTGGAAATGTAATACATTTTGACTTTGAATGTATGGAATTCAAAGCATTTCTACATAACGGGCATGAATTCGCGGTAAAACCTCATACCCTCGGATTGTGCACAATATCCATTAAAAATATACGGGGACTTATTAGCGTGGACCAAATGTTTCCTAGCTTCCAGGCTACGAGAAACTGAAGGGTCTACTACTATACTGTTCAAGGCAAGTGAATTTCTGTGGTGAGCAGAGACTACGTGGTCGGGCTGACCCGTGAGCTCGCTCCTCTCATCTTCGAACAAGGGAACGGTTGGGTGGGGGGATTCTTTAAAATTCGAAATGGAAACAAATTAATCGCAGTAATTGTACAGAAATGTAATACCTTGAGAGATAACTTTAAACAAATGACAAGAAAAATAAGGGTGAACATTCTTTATTTTAATTTGAATTTGTTATATTCCGCTTATAAAACATTTTGAGTCGAAAACATTACAAGTTTAACAGACTTGTATTTGAATATGAATTTAAAATGCGGTAATCCTGATATAATATACTTCTTGGTTCTTTATTTGCCTTGTGATTCGATTAATATTTCTTTTTTGTTTGCAGTTGCTCCGTCTTGTAGATTATCTTTTTAGTAATAAATTATATCATTTGTTCAAAAATTCAACACTGTTAGTAAAAAGTCCTTGTTTTTGTATGAAACTTCAACTGTTTTTTTTTCTCTAAAATTCGTCAGTTTCGTGTTGAAAAGTCAAGTGCAATTTTTATTGGAAGAAAATTGCACTAATGTTTCGAAAACTTGAATTTTTGATTTAAAAATTCATCAATTTTTGTAGAAATTTCATCTTTCTGGAATATATGTAAATGCAACTGCTCCGTTAAAAATTAAAAAAAAAACTTTCTTACAAAGTCATCCTTTTTGGTTGAAAATTTAACTGCTTTTTTGAAAATTCAACTATTTCGCAGAAAATTTATTTCCTATTTGAAATTCATATTTTGATGTTTAAAAGTCGACTGAAATCTTTGTCGGTTGAAAATTCAACTTTTTCTTTTTAAATGTGTTTTTCAATTTAATAATTCATCTACTTTTGGAGAAATTGCATTCTTCTTTGATAAAAATGTAAGTGTCTGGGTAAAAATTGTAAATTTGTTGAAAAAGTAATTCTTTGACATTTCAAATTCAACTGTTTGGTGGAAAATTTAACTACCTCGTGGAAAATTTACTTGTTGTTTACAAATCATCTTGCCCTATTGAAAAGTGAGCGGAAACATTTTTGGGGAAAAATTCAACTAGTTTGATGAAAAATTGTATTTTTAGTTTTCAAATTCACCTCTTTTGATGGAAATTCCATATTTAAAAAAAAAATGAAACCGTTTGGTCGAAAATCAATCTGTTTTATTTAAGAATTCTACTACTTTTTTGAAAATTCATCTTGAAATTTCAACTACTTCATCCAAAACTTAGGGATTGTTGAAAACTTATATTTTCATGATGAAAAGTCAAACAAAGGTCTTCTTGGGATGAAAATTTAAAAAATACTTCTGTCTTAATTTGTCTTTTTGATTTCAAAACTCATCTGTCGAAGTATAAATTTCTTCGATCAAAATGCAAGTGTTTTGGTTTAAAATTATTCTTAATTTTTTTCAGGATTAAACTATTTTACTTGAAAACTGATCTTTCAGAATTATTTCTTAAAAAATTTTCTTTTTTTTCAGAAAAGATTGATCTCTTTGGTGTTTACAGAAAATTTGTCTTGTCTTCAAGGTTCGGAGTCTTCTCATGTGGTTAAGAATTCTTGTTCGGAATTGACTGATTTATTTGTTCTTAATGTTTCTCATTCCAAACTATGTTTTATCAATCATTATTTATTTATTTGTCTGTTAATCGATTTATTATCAAACGCTTTAAATTTTATCCTTTTATGAATATCATTTCTTATATTCTAATTTTATAATTACTTTCTCTTCCATATGATTCATTCTATTCGCAGTATATTATATTTCGGCAAGTAGACTTGCTGACTGTATGTGAGTGTGTCGTTCAACACCTCAGTCATCGTCGCACAAGCGAACACAAGAGAGCCTTGATTCTTCTTTTCGTGAATCAAGACCGGCTGGATAATCATTAGTATACCAGTACTTATTTTTTTCTAATAAAGACGGCTCTGAATGGAGCATTATTAGTTTGTTTTAAATTACGCATCAACTTATTGTCTCACCTCCTTTTTAATACCATTCATGAAAGTTATTGAGAATAAATTACCTTAATCTACTTCACAGTTTTACAAAGTTTTTATATTGTTAAACATTCGTGGACATAATAATTTGATCTTCTTGGGTCAAAAGTGAAATTGCTTGGTTAAAAATCAATCTGTTTTATATTAGGATCCAACTATATTGTTGAAAATTCGTCTTTTTTGGTTCCTAGGCTAAAATGCAACTATTTGATTAAAAATTAACTTATTTTGTTGAAGATTCACCTCTTTTTTCAGCTTGCAAACTCAATTTTTTAATTGAAAATTCAACTATTTTCGTGAAAAATCGCCCTTCTTCCCCTATTTTGAGCTCTTTTTGTGATGTAAAGTCTGTTAAAATATTATGTATGTTTGTTTTATTTTAGGGGTTTATTAAATAAAATTGAAGAAAAAAATTTGACTTGAAGGGGGGGGGGGGGTTGTTCTGTGTTTGTGAAATTATCCTGGGGAGTTCAAGCTTTGTGTGATGATCTGTGACGATAGGAAGGGGAGAAGTTACTAAGCTACTAAATTTATTACAGACATGAACCCTCGAATTTGCTTGACGTCAATAAATATCGTTAAGAAGAATCTTTATATCCAGAAGCATTGAGAAAATTGCATTACCTGTGTATCAAAACCTGCGATATAATATGGACATTGCTCGACAGCTAATTCTCCTGGGGCAGTTTCTCGCCAACAAAGAATTTCATCCCAGGTCTCAGGACACCAACCTGAAAATAAATTGAGCTGAGTAACGTCTTTCGAAATAAAGTATTCAACAAAAGACACAAAGTAAAAAAAAGGGGGGGGGGAAATTAATTGATTACAAGCGGAATATTTAGATTCCCTTCTCAGATATTATCCTTAAAAATTTCATAACTAAATGGAATGAATTAGGACAAAATATAAAATTCTATACTCCTGTGTTTAAAAAAAAATATATTTGATTTAACCTCGGGCTCACTTATTCTCGGTTCATGAGTTCTTATATAGGTCTATAAAAGCCGGCACTACTGGTTCAAATAAATATTCAATGAAACAATAATTATTTACTTTGGCTCAACATCGGAGTGATGCTATGATTTCGATAGTATTGATAGTATATTCATATAAATCAGTAGCATCTGCTTCTGAACGAGAGAGAAAGTGCACACTTTTGTTTCAATAGCATTTCTTCCTCGCAGTGTAAAAAAACGACATTAAACAATAATTCATCCGTGTAGCCGTAATATGTTATAGGCAATCCATCGCCCATTTATTTAAGGGGGGGAGGGGGTATACGAAGAGACGAAAGATAGGGTGAGAGGAGGGGAGGGAATTTCGGAGGGTTTCTGGATGGATAGGGGGTTGAGGTAAGGGTGTCCGCTTAGCCCAACGCTTTTTGCAATTGTAATCGCGGATATAAAAAGTAGGCTAGCGGCCGGAGTGGTAGGAGGAATTATGGTAGCAGGGGTTAGTATATAGTCACTCGCGTATGCAGATGACATAGTGCTGCTAGCAAAGAGCGAGAAGGCCTCAAAGGAGACGATGAAGAGGTTGAGAAGATACCTGGATAAGAATAGGTTAGAGTTAAATGCGAAAAAGTCCAAGGTTGTGGTGTTGAGGAAAGGTGGTGGAAAGGATAAGGGAGGTGAGTGGAAGTGAAAGGGATAGGCGGTGCAGGAGGTGGAAGAGTTTGTGTGCCTAGGCTTCCTATTTCGGAGGAATGGGGGAGTCGATGGTCATATAACAGAGAGAGAGTGAGAAGGGAAAATGTGGCGGGGAAATAGTTTTGGAGGCTGGAAAAGAAATTTGTTCGCAGATGATTTTGGAAGGAGAATGAAAATGTTCGAGTCGCTAGTGATGAGTATCTTATTTTATGGAGTGGAGATGTGGTGGTGGAGGGAAAGTGAGGAGGTAAATCGGATACAGGAGAGGTATGTAATGTGGACACTGGGGTTCGCAAGGAACACGCCTAATTATATTGCCAGGAGGGAGACGGGGGGAACGAGTTTAGGGATTATAACGGGGAGTCGGGCGTGTAAATATGAGGAGAAATTTTTGGGAGAGGGGGGAAGTAAGCTGGTTAGAGAGTGTTGGTGGGAGAAGAAATACAGGAGAGGGGGTGGGAAGATGGAGGTTGAAACGGGAAGGTATTTTAGAATAAATGGACTGCAGATGGATGAAGTAAGAAGGATGCACGAGGAAGGAAGGAAGGTATATAAGATGTTTAGTAAAATCGACATGGAGAGGCACAAGCCAGCAGAGGAGAAGAGAATAAGAGAGTCAAGGTTTAACGGGAACTATAGGTGGATTATGCCAAGGGAGAGCGCGCAATATTTGTGTGAGAAAGGAGAGAAAGGAAGTCAGGAGCTTATAGCGAGGAACAGATGTGGGTGCATGGAGGGTTTTAATAGGTTCTGACTTCCTAGAAAGAAGAGGATGTGTAAATTGTGCGGAAATGGGGATGTAAGAGTGGGATGCAAGCACTGGTTGGAGGAGTGTGAGGAGGTGGAAAGGAGTGGGATAAGCATGGAGGTATTGATGCATGAAAGGGGGGACAAAAGGGCAGTAGCATGGGTGAAGGTTGTGTTGGGTAAGATGGAGTAGAAGAGAAGGAAGGAGGAAGAGGAATGGAGAAGGAAAGATTGTAAATACGAGAGAAAGTAAATATAAGTAAAATATAAATAGTGTAAATAGTAGATAAGTACTAGGTAGTAGCCGCGGAGGTAGAGGTTTGTAATGCGAGGCAAAACGAGAAAGTTGAGACATGCGTGCGAGGCGAGGCAAAGCGAGGAAAGCAAGGCGATAAGAGCGAGCGGTCCTAGATATAAGGTGTAGATGGATGCTAGTTTTTATGGATTAGTTTTAAGAAAATTCTGTAAAAAATGGAAGTGTAAGCAAGTCAATTTTTTAAGGCCAGCAGGCAGAAAAATAAACGTTTATCCATAGCAGAATGATGCCAGGCCGAGGACAAATAAGAAAGATTTCAAGAGGACATTTCCTTCAATCTGGATTACATTTCCGAATTTCTTGGAGACATAAAGGACTTTTTTATTTACTTTAGAATCCTTTATGGTTTTCCAGACCTTCTTGGAAATTATAGTAGATCAAATTTGTTGTTTAGTTTATCTAAATAGCCTAGAGAGTCCTGAACTTTCTGGTGTTCTTTTTTCTACTTAGTATTGAAATCTCTTTTAAATATTCCAAAAAAGGCCTTCAATTTTCATCAAATTTTGATACCTGTCCAAGAGTCCCAGACTGACTTCTATATGTACAATTTTAATTTTAAACAAAGAAAATTATATATAATATATATAAAGGGCATTGTTTCCGAAATATGTTGACTGAAAGAGGACTTAATTTATTATTAAATACTAACAGTGACGTCTTTTGTTTGAACATTTTTGAACTAGCTTTGCAAAGTCTTTTGAACACCTGATGACTTTTTTAAAAATATATGTATATTTTTATCAGAAAGTAGATTTTGATTCCTTATTCTTGTAAATTTTTTTCTAGTTTTAAGAATAGAACCCTGAAATGTTCAAATGTATTATCCTCAGTAAGCTAGAAAGAAATAATTTAAAACTCACAAAAACGGCTATTTGAAAAACCTCCCACTTTTCTTTTTTTGCTTTCCTCAACTATAAAGATAAGAACTTTTTTGAATAATAATAATGGTGCTAAACAAATTCTCGTCTAGTTTAATTTCGATAAGTTGCATCACGCTCTTTCCATTGATCATAAGAATTAAAAAATATATATTTGACCTTCAAAAATTAATGTCAAAAACAAATTTGACTTTTTTGGTAAAATGCATATTTAAAAAATATTTTCTTATCTCAAAAGAAAGGTTTTTTTTACTACAATTTTGCTTACTACTACAATTTTGATAGGTTTTTTCCATACCCTTTTTATATTTGTCGTAACCATTTAAAAAATAAATAAATATTTGACCTACAAAAATGAAGGTCAAAAATGAATTTGAATTTTTTCTTTAAAATTTTTTTAGGCTAGAAATATAGCTTGGGTTTTTTTCCTTCAAGGCCATATGACGAGTGGGTCACGTGACCGGCTTCCTACCTTACCGACACTTTTTTTATTTGCAAACTTATATTCACGCGAATAGCCACATCGAGTTGAAAACTTGGGAGAATAAATAACAAGCACCAACAAACGCGGCTCTGGTCCTAAATTTCTATAATTATGAAAAAAGCAAAAAAAAATTATTTACAAAAAAAAACTTTTTTCATAATTATAAAAATTTAGGACCAGAGCCGCGTTTCTTAGGGCTTATTATTTATTATCCCAAATTTTCAACTCAATGTGGCGATTCGTGTGAAAATAAGTTTACGGATAAAAAAAGTATCGGTAAGGTAGGAAACCAATCACGTGACTCACTCGTCACATGGCCTTAAGTACCTTGAGATTAAGAAGAAAATTAAATTTTTTTATAGAAGAAAATAAGTTTTAGGTACTCCGGTATTCTCAGTGATGCTATCGAAAGCGTTCCGCTTATTCAAACGATTCTTTTTACGAATACATGATTAAATTTATGAAAAAAAGTCTAATTTTGTTTGTGATCTTCATTTGTGAAGGTCAAATATTTATTTTTTTAAAAAATCCTAATGATTAATGGAAAGAGCATGACAAAGGCCCTATCGAAACTATACTGGACAGAAATTTCTTTATTTCCATCAGAAGAGATACAAATCGCCTAAACAGATGGTATATTCTCGAAAACCACCAATCGTTTTTGTTTATAAATAGGTAATAGAAATCCCTCTTTGGAACCTGCTAGCTATTAAAAAATGCTTATGATGAATGGAATTGGTAGTAAATATTTATCCAAATGACAAAATTTTTTCCATCAACTACTATCCAATAGCACAACATTTTGTCCGAGAATTGATATATCTTTCGGGTTTTGTTTCATATACTCTCTTATACTTGAAATCGGTATCATAAAAAATAATCTCTGTGAACACTCGGAGAAATTTCCTTTTGTGTTGAAAGGATGCTTTTGGACAGAAATGGAATTTCCTCTTAAATTTAAGGTTAAGAGGATTTTCATTTGTCTCAAAAAGAATCTTTTCGCAGCAAATATTGTCTTTTTGTGATAAACTTCATCTAATCTTGCAGCCAAATACAGTCAAACTCGGACATAGTGCGCCCGGATATAGCCCTTCTGAGAATTGACCCCGCGCCGTGAGTATGGGTGAGAGGAGCTGCGGGGGGTTGTGTGATGTTCACTCAGGCGTGACAAAACAGGAGCGGGTGCGTTGCGGTAAGGCGCTGTACCCTAACGGCCTACCTGTGTAATTGCGTCATGACTTTGCGTGAGTTCACTCGGAGCACGATGGCGAGCTCGCGTCGACCAGCAATAGGTCTCTGATGCCATAAGCCAACTGAAGCCGATGGGACTGATCGGAATATTTCGTGCCATGGAATGAGCGTGTCTTTGATCTTGACAACAGCGTCATCTGACACGCGAATTATATATCACGAAGTGGTACCTCAAAGTTATTGGAGCAATTTTAACGAAAAAGAGCAGTGAATATCAATACATTTTAATGAAAAATGTTATACTACGGTTTTAAATTAATTATTTACCATAAGATTTCTTGTTAATATTTAATTCAAATTTCTTCTGAATTGGTGGCGCTGCCGTAGCTACCCCATAGGCTCTACGATTCGACAAAGAATACAAAGAAAAAGAAGTATTGAATAGAGATCGAGAGAGAGAGAGAGAGAGAGAGAGAGACAGAGTATGTTCGCTTCGAAACGAAAAGTAAGGTCTGTCATTGGAACACAATCGAATCGGCTCTGTCTATCTCATATGGTAGAAAGAGAGGTCCAATCGACTTCAAGCACTGAGTAGTGTTTTGTAATCTCAAACTGTCAAGTGTTGACGTGAGAATTGTGAAAACTGTTTTTTCGTATACGGTTAATGAATTATTTATAAAAGTTAGTTATTTTATGTTAAATAACTTCTTCGTATGTCTGGTTATGAAACTACGTTATGCGCATTATGCGCTATACGCAAAAGTGCGTGCTTTCCACTTGAAGTGTTTTGCGAGGTGTTTTGGTGCAAAAAAGTGATGTGCTTTTGGATGCTGCTGTTTTCGAATGGTTTTATCAAGCGAGCGACAGAGTATCTGGACCGTTTATTGAACAGAAAACTCTCATTTTGAACGAGATGCTCAACGGCTTTCAAACGTTGAAAGTACGTAAGCAGGAAACACATTTTTTTTCGTGTAACAGCTAGGTACAGTTAGGTTAGGTCCACCGTCAGCCCCAAAACCGGCACTATCTTCGATTTTGACTTTAATTATGTTTGTGTACAAAAGATTTTCACGTGTTTCAAAACAGAACAGATAAGGGACGATGCTTTTCATTCAATACAACTTTTTCTCCGAGTGGAGAGTATTGTTTTATAATGTTTTAAATTTCTGATTATGATTCTTGAAAAATGAATCGAAATTTTATGAAAAAAGTGGTACCGAGAGTTAGAATTTTCGATGATAGGTATTTTAGGGGATTTTGAAATATAAGGGGGAAGGGGAAAATGGGTAGAAAAAGGCGATGAGCTGTTATCCTCGAGAAAGGGAAATAATGGCCAAAAGGAGATAGAGGTTGAAGAGGAGGTATTATATTATGAGCAGGGGAAAATGTTAAATGGTAGGGGCTACTATGTTTAAAGGGGATGAGTGATCGGGATAAGTGCGCATAGGGGTGAGGGATGATGTGAGAAAGAAGGAAAGAAGGGGAATGCTTAAAATGAATTATGGGTGATAGGATGAGGTGACAGGGAAATTGTTCGTGGGGTTGAATGAGTAGATGAGTTCATAAGAGAAAAAGGGTCAGAACACTAAAGTAGATGGGGAAAGAGTGGATAGGTGGGTCAAGGAGATAAATAATGGGTAAGGATATGGGGGATTTAGTAGAAGAGAGGGTATTAGTGAAAAGGGGAGGAGGTAATAAGATTGATGGAATTAGTAAATGAGAGAGGGGATAATAGGGAGGAGAGTTAGGCAAAGGCTTCGACTTGTATAGGGGTATATGATGAGAGAGTAGAAAGGGTGAGAGGAGGTGAGGAGGAGGTGTGGGATTTAGAGGGAAATGAAGAGATACAAATAAAATTATATGTGTACTAAGAGATCAAATTACTGAACAAGATTTAAAAAAGGAATTAATGTATAAAAGGAATTAATTTATAAAAGAAAATTCTTGTTTGTATATTAAGAATGAATTCATAATATTACAGAAATGCAACAATTTCCACAATGAAATCTAAAAGATCAATTGCCGTACGTAAACTCCAATCGTGCTTTTAGCATGTGAGAAACTCAGACACACACACACACACACACACGCGCGCGCGCGCGCGCACGCACGCACACGCACACACATTTTATGGCTATATTGATATAGCCATAAAATGAAATTGCCCTATTTTGAGTAGACAAGCGATTTCTTAGCCCCTGAATTCTAGATGCCAGTGAGTAATTTATAACCCTCCACTTGAAATCAATTTAGGCCAGCTTTACGTTACGATTTCACGAATATGATTGCTCAAGCGCATTAAGTAGGCAAAGAGATATATTTATATAATATATACGTTGCTATGATTGTATAACACTGTATACCTATACTTCTTATATGTTTGTCGAAAGGAAAAAGCTTGATATGTCCACTAAAAAATTCTGCATCTTTCCGAGTACAATAGAGAGACTTCCTTTTCAATATTTTCCTAGTTCAAGAAACCGATATTTCTTTAAACTTCTCTTTTCCAACAGTAAACACTTTTATTTTTCTTAAACAGTAAGTTGTAACAGAAAAAACATCTTCATATCAAGGGTTTCTATTTTTAAAGTTTTACTTTCTATTAAGTAGTTTTTTTTCACTTATTTACACTAGAACCTGGATTGAATTACGGTTTCGGGCATGACTTACATTGGCCTTGATACTATTTCCGATGCATCCAAACATAAACAGGCTTGGTCGCATGAATCATTTCTGTTGGATTTGGACGCAGGCTAGCAGCTGACGCAAATAACGCGCTGAGAGTGCGGCCCTCCGCTTGTTCGTCACACTTGACTGAGCAACCACTCTTTCGACCCCGATGCTCCTCTCTAATTCCAGGTTCTAGTGTATTTATTTATTATTATTCATTTCTTCGATTTATTTATAAATTTCCTTAGATATTGTTATATCAAATGTCGCAAATATTATATCGACTTTTCTAGATCTTCTTAATTTTAATCATGTTAGTATCTATATCAGTCCTTCATATCAATTGTGATTATTGCGTCGAATCCAATTTTAGTCCATAAGGCGGTGGTCATTTTGTAATTATGTATTCAACAGTTATGGCGAAATTGTTATAAAATTTGACTGGGAGCGGGTGCAATTTTTTAGATTAGCACCCGCTCCCTGCGAAATCCTGCGGTTGTCCTTATGACAAACTTTTAACTATATATATAGGGAAAAGGTACCTTCCTCTCTCTTAATGTTCAAAAGGCATCCATTAATTATGTAAGGACTTTTATAGGAGGGGGGGGGGTCCGGAATATCTTACGAATCCTTACCTAAGAATCCTCTTTCTAATTATTTTGTTAAAATATGCTAATTAACACCTGTGTTGGCTGTTGTAATGACTTTCCATACTATTATACACATTACATCATTATTTGTATTATTTCTTCTTTATTACGTAATATTTCATATTACATACGTTCAATAAATATACGTAGGCGAAGAGTTGAACCATTCTTGAAATAAAAATTAATCTCGTGGAATCCCTGAAAATCTTTGCAATCCTTTGAAATCTCGTGAATTCTTTTGAAAATCCTTGTTCCATGGAAAGCGTACATTATCTCTCCCAATCCATTTAATGGAAATCTTTCCGAATCTTTTACAATTCCTTATACTATATTAAAATCTTTTAAAAGCCATTAAAATTCCTCGAAATCTCTTCAAATTCTTTATATTATTTGGAAATCCTTTGAAATTCCGTTAAATCTTGAAATTTGACGAAATTCGTTATAATTCTGTGGATATACTTTAGAATTTTCTTAAATCTCTTGAAATCCTGTGAAATTCCGTGATATCGTCGAAACCCGTTGAAATCTTTAAAATTCCGTTAAAATCCTTTGATGTCTTTGCAAATTTTCGATATCTCATTAATATCCCCTGATACCCTTCAAAATTCATCAAAATACTTCGGTATCACATGAAATCATTTTCAATCACTTAAAATCTCATAAAATACCTTAAATCCCCTTAAAACCTGTCAAAAAAGTATGAAAACCCTTGAAATCGCTTGAGATCTTCAAAATTCTTAAAAACCCGTGGAAATCCCTTAAGATCTCTAAAACTCGGTTAATATCCATGAGGTATCGTAAATAATTTCAAAATCTTACAAGATCCTTTGAAATCTTTGAAATCCCTTTAAAATTCATTGAAATCTTTAAAACCAGAAATCGCAAATCCTTTGAATTACGTTAAATCTTTTGTCATATTACCAAATCCTCTAAAATCTGTGGCTTACATTTTGTTTCCTTCTTTTTAGATTGAAGATAGATTAAGGAGGTATGTTAAGCTGGAACAACACTATTGAGGTATAGAGATGTAACACATTTCATAATTTTGGGCTCATTCAGGGCTAATTTCGGCCGCTATTCCCAGGGCTCCATTATTTTTCGTAAAAAATCGTGTTTTTGCTCTAGGTTAAGGTTAATCTGGAACAACAGTGCTCTAAAATGTGCTAACAATGATTTTACTCAAAATTCACCGCATATAATAATTTAGTTCTCATTTAGGGCTCTAGAAATATGATTATCAAAATTTAAAAAAATTGTTTAAACAAGTTTTGTTTGAACAAATCTACTAAAAACTAATTAAACAAATTTGTTTTCTTACCCTATGCTAGGGCTTATTTAGGGCTCCCCGAATATGATGTTTGACGTCTTGAAAAAATTATTTAAAAAATTATTGTTTAAACAAATTTACCACAAGTTTTTAAAATTTTATTTCCCTTGCAAAATTTCAGGCTTATTTAGGGCTCCTGAAATATCGTCGATCGGAAGTTGTCCGATTTTTCCTTTTACCTTTTCTTTTTTTGTTATATTTGGTGTTGTGATAGCTTAACGTTATAAAAAATACGTGAAGAAAACCATAAACCCCATTATTTCCCCCCACATAATTTAGGGCTCATTCAGGGCGAATTTGGGCCGGAATACCAAATTTAGGAATCTATTATTTTTTGTAAACTACGGTATTGCCGCTAGCTTAACGTTAAGCTGGCACAAAAGTGCTAAAAAACCTACTACAAATTATTTTCATAAAATCACCTTATATAATAATTTAGGGCTTATTTAGGGTTCTAGGAATATGATTATGAAAATTTTTTAAAATTGTTTAAACAATCTTTTCTGCACATCAAACATCATAATTATTCAGGAAGCCCAAAATGAGCCTTAACATAGGGTAATAAAAGAAATTTGTTTAATTAATTGTTAGTAGATTTATTCAAACAAAAATGGTTTAAACCTTTTTGTTTAATTTCGATAATCACATTTCTAGAACCCTAAATTATTATATAAGGTGAACTTTTTGTAAAATCATTTTTAGTACGTTTTATAGCAGTGTCGTACCAGCTTAACATTAAGCTAGCAGAAACACCATTTTTTACAAAAAATAATGGTGCCCTAAATTTTGAACTGGGGGCCCAAATAAGCCTTAAATGAGCCCTAAATTATGAAATAGGTTACATCTCTAGACCTCAATAGTGTTGTTCCAGCTTAACATACCTAGATTAAGGTCCATTATTTTGTCTTTATTAAATGCAACAAAACTTTTTTGGTTGCGTTCAATATTTCTTAAAAAGGTAACTAACAATTTATTGACCTTAGAAATAGAGGCTTACTAATATTGAAAGTATGCGTGCGTGATAAGTTTGAATTGCATTACAAAATGTAAAACTGCACCTTTTTCGTATTTTACATAACTAGCAACGAAACGAGGAAGATAGTGTTCGTTTTTCAATTTACATTCATTTAATGTAGGTTGTCTGCGTGGTTTTCGTTTATGCAAATTACTAAATGTTTAATGTTTCGTGTGCACAGATAAAATTGTACAATATTAATTTATACAAGGGATGTAATTCGAGCTGTGAAAATTGAAATATTTTACAAATTCTATAAATATTGTTTCAACTATAATTAAAAATAATGTATTAGAAGCTTCTTTTGTAATATAATATTTACAATATAAATGAATATCTTAGCACTATTTCTCGTTAGCAAAGTTATCAGTAAATATTTCGCTCATTTGAAAGTTCAGAATTTCAGGTACATATACATGTTTTTGTCGAATTATAGTACAACACATATTTTCAGTTCAGAAACTTCCTGCTCCACAGACGCCCCGTAAATTATATTTAGTTGTCATTGTTTCGCAAATTCACAATCTAAATGTGGGTGGTTTATTGTGGGGTGCAATTTAACTCAGTGGAGTTTACAATGAAAGGAATGTGGAATTCTTCTATAAAAGTAAATGAAGTTAGATTGATACGTTTTATACATAGGGATATTTGCAAATTCAAAATAAAAACTAAGCAATGCCCATGAAGTATGTTCAGTACTTACACTCACTTGAACATCAAGTAGTGTTTAAAATGATTGATATAATCAAGAAAATATGCTATTTGTTAATTATAATTCCTTTGTAAAGGATACTGAGACTTATTTGTGTAAAAATATTTTAGGCTGAATGGTTTATTTAAAAATAGTTGAAATGTGGTATTTTTCCTTTTGCTATAGAAAAAAAGCTACAATCCCTATTCAATCCTAATGAACAAAGGCTGATTTTATTCCTTGAAAGATATTTTACAACTCTGTTTGCTTGGTTTTTATTCGAATTAAAATGATTTAAGAAAAATTTTGTTTACGAAAATTATAAACGTGCGATTTCTCAGGAAAATCTTCAAAATAAAAACCAACTAAATAGAGTTCAACAGAATCTTTCGACGAATAAAATCAGCTCTTGGTCATTGGATTTGTATAAGAATTGCACGTTTTCACCTAACACTGAAGCTAAAACACAAAAATCCAAATAAATTTTCGCTGAGATGGCCCTTAAAAATTTTTTCTTTCTTTAAATAATATCCACAGGATTTCTGCTACAAAATAAGGAGAATATTCTTCATAAGGAATAAATTAATAATATTAATACAATGTATTTTTACCTATCATTTGTCTGTGAAAGATATAAGCTAGTTAATTAAGGACGATTTCGGTGCAATTCACCATTTTTATAAGTTTTGTTTATCGATTTGCTTATTGATTTTATTAAATTTTCAATTGCTGAAAATAAGAGTTGATATAAAATGATGAGCAAAAATGCATTTTGATGTACCATAGGCATCTTTGAGCTTTAAAAAATGTGTATTTTTTTCTCTATTCATATAAATATTTTAAATATATTCCTTATTGAGAAAATTCTCTTTATATTGTAGAAGAAATCCTGCGCAAATTAGTTCAGGGGAAAAATGTTTAGGGTAAATTCAGACCATTAATTGTAATGAAATTATAAATTTTTATATACGAAGCCCGATAGTATCTTCAACCATTTTTTTTGTTTCATAAAATGCATGACATATTCCCCAAGAAATAACATATACTTTCTGTGGATGAAAGAACTTTTCGCTTTAAATTTGTATTTAAAGAAAAAAGAAAACTAAGAGAATTAATTTTCAGACCTTAAACGGTCTAGCGGAACCTCTGAACAATTTTTTAAAAATAAAATAAAATCTATGGCAGTATTTTTTCACCAAAAGGAAGAAATTTAGGAAGGAGCATTTGTAAAATTCAAAATCACATATTTTCTTTGGGCACCCTAACGAAGAGTACATGTCTAATAATACAAGGAGTGCCTCAAAGAGTGCAACAATTAACATAATGAAAAAAATTAAATCCATGCTATAAATAATTTAATTTCGAATAGCACAATTTAAAAGAGTATGTATAAAAGTCGAAAATATCTTTTATGCTTTTTTTTACTAATAATAAATACAGTTAATGTTCATATTATGATCTTGGAATTAAATGAATTTACTCAATTAGATTTAAGTTATTGAATTTCGTTTGATTTTAAATTCTAGGAGATACCTAGTAAAATTATGGGAGAGCTCTAGAATTCAATTGGCTGACTAAAAGCAGTATTATCTACTGTGGGATTTTGTTCCTCACTTTCGTTTCCACTCAATTTGTTTTCTTTTCTCACTTTTCGTTTAAGAAAAAAAGTAATAAAAGTTACACCAGGATAAAGAAAACCAAAATATTATTAAAATTGGAGTGCATTATTTGACACTTAGACATAATGATTTTTATCGCCGCATATGGGTAGGGCCACGTCTCACTAATGTTGATTAATGCAATGAATGTCATTAAGATATTGCATCCATCATACGAATTGAAATGGATCACGCTATGAAAATTGGTGAGGGGCCTTTCAAAAAATACGTAAAGCTTTTTCATGACATCCCCCCACCCCCCACCCCC
>JAABKJ010001936.1:0-29163 GCA_011634705.1 Andricus grossulariae
CACAAGGATTTAAAAATACTTCACAAAGATTTCAAAGATTGCCCAAAGATTTCATTGATTTCACAAGGATTTAAAAATACTTCACAAAGATTTCAAAGATTGCCCAAAGATTTCAATAATTTCACAAGGATTTAAAAATACTTCACAAAGATTCCCAAGGTTGCCCTAAGATTTCAATGATTTCAAAAAGATTCCAAGAAGATTTCAGTAAATTCACAAATATTGCAATGATTCAACAAAGATTCCAAGAATTGCCCAAAGATTTCAATGATTTAACAAACATGTCTGATTTCACAAGGATTTCACAAATATTTCAATAATTTTATAAAGATTTCAATGATTTTACAATAACAAAGATTTCCAAAGATTCCACAAAGATTTCAATAATTTTACACAGATTTCAATGCTTTCACAAGGATTTCACAATGATTTCAAAAATTTTACCAAGATTTCACAAAGATTCCAAAATATTTTATAAAGATTTCAAAATATTTGAAATATTTCAATGATTTAACAATCATTCAATGATTTCACAAATATTTCAAAGATTTCAGTGATTTTTCAAGGATTCCAAAATATTTCGCAAAGATTTCAATGATGTCATAAGGATTTTACAATGATTCCAAAAGATTCCCCACATATTTCAATAATTTCACAAAAACTTTAAAAAGATTTCACAAAGATTCTAGAAGGTTTCACAAATATTCCAAAATATTTAAAAATATTTCAAATATGTCAATGATTTAACAAAGATTTTAACGATTTGACAAGGATTTCACAAAGCTTTCAGTAATTTCAGAAAGATTTCAATGATTTCACAAGGATTTCAAAATATTTCACAAAGAT
Organism: Andricus grossulariae; assembly: GCA_011634705.1. NCBI lineage: Eukaryota > Metazoa > Arthropoda > Insecta > Hymenoptera > Cynipidae > Andricus > Andricus grossulariae. The sequence goes on from JAABKJ010001936.1 coordinate 847, forward strand.
TTCAATGATTTTACAAGGATTTAAAACTATTTCACAAACACTCCAAAAGATTTCACAAATATTTCAAATTATTAAAAAAATTTCGATGTTTTGACAATGATTTTAATTATTTGGCAATGATTTCACAAAGATTTCAAATATTGCCCAAAGATTTCAATTATTTCACAAGGATTTAAAAATATTTCACAAAGATTCCAAAAGATTGCAAAGATTTGCCTAAGATTTCAATAATTTTATAAAGATTCCAATAATTTCACAAAGATGTCAATAATATCAAAAAGAGTTAACTAAGATTTTAACTAAGATTCCAAAAGATTTCAAGGATTTAATAAAGATTTCAATGATTTCACAAGAATTTCTTAATGATTTCGGAAAGATTCCAAAATATTTCCCAAAGATTTCAATACTTTAACAATGATTTCAATGATTTCACAAAGATTTCAATAATTTTATAAAGATTTCAATGAGTTTACAAAGATGTCAATAATTTTATAAAGATTTAACTAAGATTCCAAAAGATTTCAATGATTTAATCAAGATTTCAATGATTTCAAAAGGTTTTCAAAAAGATTTCAAAACATTCCAAAAAGATTTCAATAATTTCACAAATATTTCGAAAGATTTCACAACGATTCCAAAATATTTCAAACACAAGGATTTCACAAAGATTTCAATAATTTCACAGAGATTTAATGATTTCAAAAGTTTCCCATAAATTTTACAAAGATTTCAGAAAGCTTTCACAAAGATTTCACAAACATCAATCATCTGGATTCACGAGACTAATTGTAAATAAATAATTCCTTTCAGTTCCGGAGTCCAAGTGCAATGAGCAACAGATCGGGAGGATATCCGCATATTGGCCAGAATCAAGGACAACCCGAGGTCCAGGTCATCAAGCTTCATAAATCTTCGAACGGCATGGGACTCAGCATAGTTGCTGCGAAGGTACGCATTTTTTTCAATTTACCCAATTTTCCAAACAAACGAATTTAATTCAATTCTCTGTTTGTTTGGTAAATATTGAGACTTGTTAATTGGATGCAGTTGATATAGGTGGGATATTGAATAACAAAATGATAGAATGATCTATAATGATAGTTCCCTGGGCGATTTAGCGAATGATTCTCGCTGAAATGATTTATTGTAATTGCACGTTTCACCTACCGAACAAAGGTAACGTGTTTCGCATCCATCAGGATCGGGCATAGATTAACAAAGGGAAGAAACTAGTTTCGCATTTTTCTTTCGCCCAGGGCATGTGTTGCTTTTTTTTTTGCAAGGGGAGTTGTTTGACTGGTTTACTATCTCCACATGGTAACGGGTATGTTCAAGAGTCTTCTTCTTGTAGTACAAACGTAATTACTACTTTTTAGGTTGACAAGCTTCATCTTCATTCTTATTTTTCCCTTAGGTGTGCAATTTTATTATTATGTCAGTTTTCAAAAAGAAATAGTTTGCAAATTTGCAATGACAAGTACAGTGATGGACAAGTTACTTTTTCTTTGTCACTTTTACAAAAAAAAAGCAACTTTCGTTACTTTTTCAGTTACTTTTGTATTCTAGAAATATATATATGGGAAATATAAACCAAGGGAAATAATTAACGGTTAGTTCTATCTTTATTATTTGTTTAATTTTAACATCAGTAATTGTTCGAAAGCTTCGTTGTTCAATCTACACTATTTTCAAATCAAAAAGACCAATTTTCAACCGAAAAATGAATTTTCAACAAAATACATAAACTTTTAACCAAATAGTTAAATTTTCAACCAAGAAGATTAATTTTATATAAAAAGGCGAATTTCCAACAAAATACATAAGCTTGTAATCAAATAGTTGCATTTTCAACCAAGAAGATTAATTTTATATAACAAAAGATGAATTTTTAACAAATTGCTTCAACTTAATATTTGAAATGCTAAATTAAAAAAGATCAATTTTTAACCAACAGTAGAGTAGTAAAACTTTAATTGAGCAGAATTTATTTTCAATAAAAAAAAAATAATTTTATACAAAACAGTTTAATTTTGTACCAAATACCTAGTTGAATTTTATATCAAATTGTTTACATTTTTAAGCCAAAACGACGAATTTTCTATAAAACAAATGAATTTTCAACTCGAGAGTATGGATTTTCAACAAAAAAGTTAATTGGCGCCCAATGATTTGACTTTTCAACGAAGTAGCTAAATTTTCAATTGAAGAAATTACTTTTTAAGTTAAAAAAACAAATTTTCAACAACAAAAAAAAACTTTCAACCAAGGAGTTGAATTTTAAAACTCGAAATATGAATTTTCAACGAAAATTATAATAATTGTTATTACAACAACAAAAAAAAGGTTTTAATGAAAAAAAAAACTCTTTTTCTATCAAAGAAAACGAATTTTCTACCAAGTACAAACATTTTTAACCAAATAGTTGAATTTTCAACCAAGAAGATTAATTTTCTACCAAAGAAGCCGAGTTTTTAAAAAATTACATGAATTTTCAACTAAATACTTTGATGAATGAATTTCATGTTACTCCAAGTTTTATTTAATTATTTTTTAGCTTAAATTTTTATCATTAAACATTTTTTTAAACCAAATAGTTCAATTTTATATCAAATTGTTAAATTTTTAAGCTAAAACGACGAATTTTCTATAAAACAAATGAATTTTCAACCCGAGAGTATAGATTTTCAACAAAAAAGTTAATTGGCACCCAATAATTTGAATTCTCAACGAAGTAGCTAAATTTTCAATTTAAGAAATTACTTTTTAAGTTAAAAAAACAAATTTTCAACAACAACAAAAAACTTGCAACCAAGGAGTTGAATTTTAAAACTCGAAAAATGAATTTTCAACGAAAAGTATAATAGTTGTTATTACAACAACAACAAAAAAAGGTTTTAATGAAAAAAAAACTCTTTTTCTATCAAAGAAAACGAATTTTCTACCAAGTACAAAAATTTTTAACCAAATAGTTGAAATTTCAACCCAGAAGATTAATTTTCTACCAAAGAAGCCGAATTTTCAAAAAATTACATAAATTTTCAACTAAATACTTTGATGAATGAATTTCACGTTACTCTAAGTTTTATTTAATTATTTGTTAGCTTATATTTTTTTCATTAAACATTTTTTTAATCCAAATAGTTGAATTTTATATCAAATTGTTAAATTTTTAAGCCAAAACGACGAATTTTCTATCGAACAGTGAATTTTCGACAAAAAATCAAGTTTTAATTTTTTTTTAATTAACTTTTTACAACAACAAAAAAACTAATTTTCAACTAAAGTTAATTATAGTATTTTATTGTTGAAAATATAACTATTTTGTTAAAAATTCATCTTTTTGATTTGAAAGTTCATCTCTTCATGTAGAAATTTCACCTTTTCCTTTACAAATACAAATATAACTACCTGGATAAAAATTAATCTCTTTCGAACTAAAATTAATTTTTTGTAGTTGAAAAATCACATTTGCGGGTTGAAAATTCAACTATTTTATAGAAAATTCCTCAAAAAGTCAACAACTGGGTAGAAAATTTACCTATTTGGTTTAAAATTGATGTATTTTGTCGTTTTTTTGTGGAAAATCAATTTTTTAAAATTTAAACTCAAATATTTTGTTGAAAATTCATCTTTGTTGGTTAAATCCAACTGTTTTTTTATTTTCAATTAAAAATTCTTTTTGTTGAAATATCAACTATAACATTTTTGGCCGAATATTATTCTTTTTAGGTTGAAAATTCGCTTTTTTTTTGCAAAAAGGTAATTTTTTAAAATTAAAATTTGACATTTTTGTAGAAAATTCAACTGCTTTATAGAACATTCGTCGTTTTGGCCTAAAAATTCAACAATTTGATATAAAATTCAACTATATGGTTGAAAATTAAACAGTTTTGTAGAAAATTAGTATCTTTTTATTGAAACTTAATTCTCAATGAAAATTTAACTATTCCATTCTTGGTTGAAAATTTATCTTTTTTTTTTAAAAATTCAACTACTTAGTTTTAAAAATTTTTAAATAAAAAAAATATAAACTATAAATTAATTAAATAAAATTTAGACTAACATGACATTTCGGCTCTTTTGGTAAAAAATTAATCTTTTTGGTTGAAAATTCAACTTTTCGTTGAAAATTAATCTTTCTAGGTTTAAAATTAATTTTTTTTTTTTAATTGTTTTTTTTTCAAAATTCGTCTATTTACTCTGGTAAACACTGAGCCACTTTCTTAAACATTAATTCTTTTGTTTAAAGATTGATCTCTTGGGTTGAAAATTGAACTATTTTATTGAAAATTCGTTTTTTTTTGTTGAAAATTAACTTTTCAAATTGTAAATTTAACTATTCCAGTTGAAGATTCATAATTTCGGTTGAAAATTCACCTCATTGGTTAAAAGTTTAACTACTCCGTTGAAAACTAATTTTTTTAACAAAAAATATAACTATTCCATTTTTGGCGGAAAATTGAAAATTAATTTTTTTCTTTAAAGATTCATATCTTGGGTTGAAAATTGAACTATTTTATTTTAAATTCGTTCTTTTTCATTTAAAATTAATTCTTTACCTAAAAATGTAACTTTTCCATTTTTTGTTGACCATTGATCTTTTTAGTTAAAAAATCGTCTTTATTGGTAGAAAACGAATCTTTTTGGGTAAAATTTATCTTTGTTGGTTAAATCCATCTGTTTTTTATTTTCAATTTTTTTTTTTTTAATAGCAAAGACTATTACATTTTTTGTCCAATATTCATCTTTTTAGGTTGAAAAATCGTTTTTTTTTTTTGTAAAAATGTAATTTTTTAAAATTAAAATTGGACTTTTTTGTCGAAAATTCAACTGTTTTATAGAAAATTCGTCTGTTTTGTAGAAAATAAGTTTTTTTTTTATTGAAATTTAATTCTCCTCAATGAAAATTTAACTTTTCCATTTCTGGTTAAAAATTGATCTTTTTTTATTGAAAAATTCAACTACTTAGTTTAAAAAATTAAAAAATGTAAACTAAAAAATAATTAAATAAAATTTGGACTAACATGACATCCATTTATTAAAGTATTTAGTTGAAAATTTACGTAATTTGTTAAAAATTCGGCTTTTTTGGTAGAAATTTAATCTTTTTGGTTGAAAATTCAACTTTTCGTTGAAAATTAATCTTTCTAGGTTTAAAATTAATTTTTTTTGTTGATAATTCGTTTTTTTTTTTTATTCAAAATTGAACTATTCATTTTGGTAAAAGCTGAACCACTTTGTTAAAAATTAATTCTTTTGTTTGAAGATTCATCTCTTGGGTTGAAAATTGGACTATTTTATTGAAACTTCGTTTTTTTTTGCTGAAAATTAATTTTTTAAATTGAAGATTTAACTATTCCAGTTGAAGATTCATCATTTCTGTTGAAAATTGATTTCTTTGGTTAAAAGTTTAACGAATTCTTTGAAAGCTGATTTATTTGTCAAAAAATTAAATTTTTTTAACGAAAAATATAACTGTTCCATTTTTGGCGGAAAATTGAAAATTTGTTGAAAATTATTTTTTTTCTTTAATGATTCATCTCATTGGGTTAAAAATTGAACTATTTTATTTTAAATTCATTTTTTTGCATTTAAAATTAATTTTTTACCTAAAAATGTAACTTTTATATTTTTTTACCATTTACCTTTTTAGTTAAAAAATCGTCTTTATTGGTAGAAAACGAATCTTTTTGGTTAAAATTAATCTTTTTTGATTAAAGCCATCTGTTTTTTATTTTCAATTAATTTTTATTTTTATTTTGAAATAGCAAAAACTATTACATTTTTTGTCGAATATTCATCTTTTTAGGTTGAAAATGCGTTTTTTTGTTTGTTTTTAAAAAGGTAATTGTTAAGAATTAAAATTTGACTTTTTTTGTCGAAAATTCAACTGTTTTATAGAACATTCGTCTTGGCTTAAAAATTGAACAATTTTATATAAAATTCAACTATTTGGTTCAAAATTAAACTGTTTTTTAGAAAATTAGTTTTTTTTAATTGAAATTTAATTCTCCTCAATGAAAATTTAACTTCTCCATTGTTGGTTAAAGATTGATATTTTTTATTTAAACATTCAACTACTTAGATTGACAAATTTAAAAATGAAAAAATATAAGCTAAGACATAATTAAATAAAATTTGGAGAGCATGAAATCCATTCATTAAAGCATTTAATTGAAAATTTATTAAAAATTCGGCTTGTTTGGAAGAAAATTAATCTTCTCGGTTGAAAATTCAACTATTTGGTTAAAAATTTATGTATTTGGTAGAAAATTCGTTTTCTTGGATAGAAAAAGATTTTTTCTGTTTTTTAAAAATTAACTATTTTGTTGAAAATTCGTCTCTTTTAACTAAATTAAACAGTTTTTTTTTTTTATTAAAACCTTTTTTTTTCTTGAAATATCAACTATTATACTTTTCGTTGAAAATTCATCTTTGGAGGATTAAAATTTACCTCCTTGGTTGAAAGTTTATTTTTTTTTTGTTGAGAATTCCTTTTTCTTTTTTAATTAAACAGTAATTTCTTAAACTGAAAATTTAACTATTTTGTTGAAAAGTCAACTGATTGGTTGCCAATTAACATTTTTGTTGAAAATACAACCTCTCGGATTGAAAATTCACCTATTTTATAGAAAATTCATCGTTTTGGCTTAAAAATTTAACAATTTTATATACCATTCAACTAGATTTGGTACAAAATTAAACTGTTCTGTAGAAAATAAGTTTTTTTATTGAAAATAAATTCTGCTCAATTAAAGTTTTACTACTCTACTTTTGGTTAAGAATCGATCTTTTTTAATTTAGAAATTCAACTATTCAGTTTAAAAAATGTAGGAACGAAGAAATATAAACTAAAAATTAATCAAATAAAATCTGAACCAACGTCACATCCATAGTTCAAAGTCGTTAGTTGAAAATGTATATAATTTGTTAAAAATGCGTGTTTCTTGCTAGAATTCTTCTGGGTTGAAAATTCAACTATTTGGTTAAAAGCTTATGTATTTTGTTGAAAATTGTCCTTTTTTTATAGAAAATTAATCTTCTTGGTTGAAAATTTAACTATTTGGTTAAAAGATTATGTATTTTGTTGAAAATTCATTTTTTGATTGAAAATTGGTCTTTTTCATTTGAAAATAGTGCATTTAGTGTAATTTTTTATGAAATAGTAGAAAAATAGTGTGAATAGTGTGGTGAGTCCGAGGCCTGCTATTGTTAGCATTCTCCAATGCTTTTCAATTTTTCTTGACGTGTCATAGGTCAGACGTGGTTCTTTCCGTCAGGATTTTTTAAATGCTTTAATTCAAAAAGGTGTGATCTTTTTCCAAAATATACATATGTATATTTTTTCCAAGACCAGACATGTGCTGCAATTTTGCGGAAGAAAGTTCTTAAAGAAAATCGAAATTCGCAGGGGCGGAGAATCGAACCCTAACCGCCAAGCTCTGAATCGAATGCGTTTTGCACTAGACTAGCAAGGCACAATTCTCTCCTTACTAAAATAGTGGGTCACTCATCCGCTAGGCTAGACCGGCTAAAGTGGATCTAAGCCAAAATTACAATACCGGTATTGTAAAGTGAAATTGCAATCCTTATATTGCTATTTCATCTTTTAATATCGGTTTTTCTATGGCTTTCACTGGTATAGTAAAAGTGTGGTAAAATCCCAAACATTTTGAACGATATGGATAGAATTTTCAATAGTAAAAAATTAATTTTCAATAAAAAAAATGTAATAGTTCATATTGCAACCGAAAACCATTTTAATTTTATATAAAAAATAGTGACATTTTAACAAAAAAGGCGAATTTTCAACAAATACATAATTTTTTCAACAGATAGTTAGATTTGTAAGCAAGAGGCATAATTTTCTACCAAAAAGAACGAATTTTTAACAAAATATATGAATTTTCAACGAAATTGTTCAATTTTCAATTCAAAAAGGTACAATTTCAACCAAAAATGGAATAGTTAAGTTTTCAATTGAAATAATTAATATTCAACCAAAAAATAAACGAATTCTCAACTAAATAGTTAAATTTTCAAGCAAGAAAATAAATTCTGAACTAAAAGTCGAAAATATGAATGTTTAACAAAAAGGTTAATTATCAATCGAATAAAATTAGTTTTTTAACGGCCAGTTGCATTTTTACCAAAAATGATGACATTTTTGCAAAAAGAGATGAATTTTCAGACCAAAAAGACGAATTTTTGACACAATAGTTGAAATAAAAAAAAACTTTAGTCAAGAAAGATAAAAAATGTCAATAAAAGTATTGAATTTTCAAGAACGATTTCCAAAAAGGATGACTTTTTAACAAAATTGTTGAATTTTCAACAAAGTCATTACATTATGAATCAAATAATCACATTTTCATCCAGAAAGGTGAATTTTCAACCAAGAACATTACACTGTTAGAAATGTTTGCAATTTTAGTATACATGGGCACCTTAAATTTCCTATATGTTTACTAAATTCATTACACGTTGTAATTTTAGTATTCTTACGTATACTATATTTCTTTTATGAAGTTATATGTATACTAAATTTAGTAAGTGTACAGTAGGTTTCTTTCACGTATATGAATTTCATAGTTTCTGTATACTAAAATTAATATACGTGTTTACCATATTTAGCTGCGCAAGCGCGTTTTGATTTACGCGAGTCGGGCAATGTGGCCGGTGGCATTTGTTTGGGTTCTTTGTAATGCTAAAAGGTTCGGCTTCTTTCTGCGAGGATATGCGAAGTCTTCTCTCTAAAAGGTATGTTCAATTTATTAACGTAAATGCAGCTTGACCATATGATTATTTGAAAATTAAAACTTTGTTCTTTAATTTCATTTTTCATCTGATCATGTTTACATGATGAAGACGGAACCCGCGCGAAACGGGACGTGTATACTGAATTTAGTATATGCTCTGGTATACTAAATTTAATTTCATGTTGTGCATTCTTGCTTCCATTACATGTATACTAAATCTAGTACAGATCTTTCTAACAGTGTACGTTCCTACCAAAAAAGACAAATTTTCAACAAATTACGACAATTTTCAAACAAATATTTGAATTTTGCAACTAAAAAAGATCAATTTTCAACTAATATTATGATTCTTCAACAACAAAAATTAATTTGTAATCATATAGTTCAACTTTCAACCAAGGAGTTGAATTTCCAGTCTGAAAAGATGATTTTTCAATGAAAAATGTAATAGATGACACATCATAAAAAAAATATTTTTCAATTTTAAATTAAAAACAGTTGAATATAACCAGAACAGACAAATTTTCATAAGAATGCAGAAGGATGAACGGACAGAAGTACAAACGTTTTAGAATGGTGGAGAAGTCATCAAACTAACTTAATAATTAGGAAGCAATGAAATCAGTTTAGTGATAATTCAATTAGATACCTAATGACACTTAATTCGTGATCTACTTGTATTTTGGCATCCATAATTCAACATCAAATTCGAGAGCAAATGTGATTTGTATTGAAAATAATTTTTATCTTTCTAATCCAAGGTATGTCATTTCGGAGGTTTCGCACCTTCAATTCAAATTGAAAAAGCTGATAGAATCCCTAATAATTGTCATATAGTTTCCACGTAGACTGTACTACAAGTTTCAAAGCTTTAAAAATATTTGGTCTAATAAGCATTTTTAATATAAAATTTAATAACTTTTTAGTAATGAGGTGCGTAAGAGCTCGAAAAAAATGCATTGTCAACTATCGGAGATTTTATTTGTATTTGTATTTTTATTTACCAAGTTCCTGAGGCTAAATTAAAAATAAATTTTTTACGGTTTTTTAGTAACAATTTCATTTCAAATAGAGCCATTTTACTTTAAAGTATCTTTTATGCTAGGATTGTGAATAATTTTGCAAATCCTGTAGATTTAAGATTCCGAAAGATGTGATTTTCACGTTGCTTAAAAGCTTGTAGATTATTTAGTGAGATTTTTTGTCAAGCTGAAACGTTAAATGTTGGTATCTAGATGTGCTCAATGAAAAAAGCATCACGCAGAGGAGATGGGATGTTTAAAGTTTCTGAAAAATGTTTCATGTACTGTGTAGATGGTCCCAAGAGAATATACTTTAATTTTTGCTCATAGATTTTCATTCATCTTGCTGTTTTTGGATGATTTTCAGCATCATTGTTCTCCCTTACATAAAATATTAAAATAATTCTATGTAGTTTAGTAGCTCGTACTGCGATAATCTCGTTTAATCGAGACGAGACGAGAATTAGAATATTAAGACGAGAATCATTCTCGTCCACTTCTCGCTCGTCTCGCTCGGCATGCAACTCTATCATGGTCATTTTTGCTATTGTAATACGTGGCATAGTAGCGCAAACATGTTCTCATAAAAGGATCAATCATAAATTGACTAGGTGCCAAATGAGGAAAAAGGTGACGCTTTTTCTACCAGTTATACAGACAGAATCGAATGAAAACGGTAGGAAGTAACGGCTTTTTCTTATCGCAATAAGGAATCGACTATCGAGTAGAAAAAGATTTATGAAAAAGGAAAATTGTACCTCTTGCTCCAAGAAACAGTGAGACGACGTCTTCTTCTGCGTTGTTGGAATCTAAGGGAATGATTACGTTTTCCTTTAAGGTCCTCAAACGAGCCTGGGAGATGATCCAGGGCATTGGATGTTGCGTAGAGTAGCACCGTGTTTGGAGATTCACTCTTTGGGTACGAGGACTCCAGGGAATTAATCTCGAACCGGTAAAGACCAGCTCGAACTCTCGGAATTGTGAAATTCTGTGCTTCCGGGCCTTTGTAGGAAAAAAGAGGCGAGCCTGGTACCAGAGTTTTCATTGGCCACTTTGTCTGCGGCGCTACAGCTTTACAATAAAAAACATATGTAGCCATTATTATTTATAAATTATAGAGTGATGTTACTTTTATATCCGGGAATGATGACTAAAAATGTTTGAGGATTAGGGTATTAACAAATTTAATTATCATTTTGCCAATTCTCAAGCGACACATCCAGACTTTATTCAAAAAACATTTTAATCATGCGACGGTTTGGTAACGAACCGTTTCACTCATCAGGCAGATGTAGTCGAATTGAACTATAGTAAATTATAATACTTGAAATTTTTCCAGTATTGGAGCAATAAAAACAATATTTTAGATTTGAAATTTTGTTGTAGTTCTTTTTAAATTCATATATGCATTTAAAACATTACATATATGTAATGTGACTACTGTGGTTAAATATGTTATAGATTCAAGTTTTTTTTGATATAGTAATAAAATTGTTACAATAAATATGTACAAAGATAGATATTAGCTCATAGTATATTGTGCACCAAGGAAGCGAACTAGTCTTTTCACGGGCGAGCGTGAGTTTGCAATAACTCGGCTTCGTCTCGTTCTTGCAAACTCACGCTCGGCCGTAAAAAGACTTTGCTTCCTCGGTACACACGATATTTTATATGATACGAGTATGGTTTGTTCGTTTTATCAGCGTGACTTGGAGAAGCAAAGTCGGTAGTTGTTGGTGGTCGGGTACTTTACCCGCCTAGGCAGAGAAAGTGCACTTTGACCACCGTGGAGTATGCGCGCGCATGCGCGTTCGTTACCTGGTCTCGCGCGCACTGTTCTGCACGGTAATTGTTTAAACTAATCTCAAACGTGAGACGTAATTTCATTAGAAAACTCGAAAACCATAATCTTATTACATAAAATATCGTGTGTACTGAGGAAGCGAAGTCTTTTTAGGGCCGAGCGTGATTTTGCAATAACGAGGCGAAGCCGAGGCGTAACTGAGTTATTTCAAACACGCTCGACCGTAAAAAGACTTCGTTTCCTCGTTACACAAAAAATGCGTTCCTTATCATCCTGAATATGCCTGTGTCGCTTGAGAATTGGAAAAGGATAATTTTTTTTTGTAGCCTCAAATATTTTAATAATTCTTTTCATTGATATACACTAGGGTGCCGCATGAAATCCTTTTTTTTTTTTAAATTTCATAAGACCTTGAGTCAAAGGATCACAGCTTTTCCCCTATTCTCTTGCGTTTCGCCCTTTTCCTCCTATTCTCGAAAAACTTGCAATTTTTCCTCTTTTCATTTTGAATATACTACATTTGAAAAAAATTTGAATTACGTGAGAAATTCTCTGAAATTATTAAATGTACGTAGGAGCTATAACAACAATTGTTCGTTTAACATCTAAAAAATTATTCTATTCAAAACTAGAATATGTTGCATGGTGTGATGAATTTTTTTTTTACTTACATAATTATTTTAACTTTTTTTTTAAATGATATTAAATATGTTATTGATTAATTTATTATTATTAATGAAAATAATAAAATGAATCTATATAATATTAAAGGACTTAAATAAATGATTTGTAAATTAATAAAGTACAAAGAAAACAATGTATAATATAGGTAAAAAACAATTATATGACTAAATTAAAATGGACAAACTTGAATAATTAAAAAATTAAATATTCTAAATTTATCAACTGTGTCGAGTATTCTCAAACTTTAGTTCTAAATTTTACCAATACAAAATTTACTAATGTTTATTTGACAGATTTCAAACTGAAATATTTCAGATTAACAAACTTTAAATATAAAGTATTTTTTAGGGCGACATGGCAAATCTTGGAAAAAAATATTTAATTAGACTTATAAGTATCATGTGGAAATAAATGTGTAAAAATAAATGTCAAATCTATTTCTTATGTGTCCCAATTATCGTAAACAAAATTACGCAATTTCCCCTTTTTTGGGCTCTTTTTGCGCTGTGATCCCTGTGAGTCGAAAACTTTTTCCTTTTGACAAGAAAATGATCCCCTATTTTTGCCAGAAAAAAACATATGTAGAGGTCACTATGGAGGGTTTTATGCTGAAAATACGGCGATTTAATCTTTTTAATTTTAATTTTCTACCATTTTAACTATCCCGATTTTTACAATACAGGAAATTATTTATCAGAAGGCCATGTAAACCACGTATTTTGTTCGTCATGAAAAAATTTTTAAGATCGGTATTGACATTTTTAAATTTGCGATTTTATGATAAGTTGAGATTAAGAAGTCAAATTAATCTCTAAGACTTTTTTTTAATTATGAAACTTTCATGAAATATTACTTTCTTTAGTGACAACCGTTTCTACTATTGGAAAAAAATTAAGGAATACTTCTCCTAAAATTAAAAAATAATTTTTTTCAAAATATTAAAAAATTGATACATTTTTGAGGAAACTGTATGTTACCTTAGTTTTTATATTTGATTAAAAAAAACACATTTTTTTGACCTAATAACTTACATATAACGAAGTTTTCACGTTAATTATATTCTAATAAATAATTTACTTGAAATTTCGAAAAAAGCTTTTTAAGAATTTTGAAAGGTTTCAAGATAATAAAAAAATTTTCTTAAGATTCCTGAGAAAATTTCAAATGATTTTCTATTTTTAAAAGTGAATTTTAAGAGAAAATTGAAAAAGATTTCAAAATATTACAAAATATTTCTAGAATTGTTAAAAAATAATCTTAAACGTTTAAAGGCAAGTTTAGGAATAACTCGATTCAGTTTAAGAGTCCTGAATATCTTTTGAACTGACTCGAATTATGCCTAAAATTTGGCAAAATCCTATAAAATGAAAAAACCTTTCAAAACATTTTTTAGATACTTTTTCGACGTACCTCAAATCTTCAAAAATCTTTCTGAATTTTCATAAGAATCCTGGGAAAACTATATTTATATAAACTTATATTTTTTGTTGAGAATTTATCTTTTTGGGTTGAAAATTAACGTCTTCGTTTAAATTTTGTTTTGAAATATCTGAAATCTTAAAAAAAAATTTTGAAGTTTTTCGAAAATGATAGAAAAATTATTTTTATATCAATTAAAAAACAAATATACTTAAAAATAAATAGCTATTCGAAATACAGTCACTATAGAAAAAGCCTTACGAAGGGGAGGGCGGATATAAAACTTCAAAAAAAATTCTTACGTAATTAATGGATGCTCCCAAAGTAGGACAAGAACTGCTTAAATTTTTTTTCAAATATTACATATTGTTATGTAATATTTCCTGAAAGTTTCATGATTAAAAAAAAATCAGGGATGAATTGGACCTCTTAATCTAAACTTTAGCGTAGAATCTCAACTTTTAGGGATTATACGTACCTTAACAATTTTTTTTTATAATAAACAAAACCTAAGGGTCACATGGCATACTGATAAAGAATGTCCTGGATTGTACAAGACAGAATAGTTAAATTCTATAAATTAAAATTTAAATACATTTTCTCACCAATAGAAAGAAATTTTCGATTCATGGTTCTAGAAAATCTAAGAAAACAGGATTTTATGAGATACTCTAATATACATACTAGGGTGATTCATTTTATAAGAGGAAAAAAATAATTTTCGAATCTGAACGCGCACTAGCCTAAATTGTAATTTTTTGGTCAACAAATTTTTCAACAACAAAAAATTTAAAATTGGACATAATTTAGAGGTCCCCTATTTAAGTTTTGTCTTTTTTATTCATTTTTATTTGTTTTTATTTTCCTAATGGCTTGAGAATGCATCTAGTAAATTCGTATACATATAGAATTATCTTCTTTTACATTACCATTATTTTACATAATTTAATGAAAAATTTTTAACGAGTTTTTAAGGAAAATAGTAATTTTATCTTGCCTTTTTTACATTTTGCTATAAGAACTTGAGATGCGACGTGCTAATTACAAAATACAATAAGTGAATTTTAAAAAGTTACTTAATATAGAACAATGTGAAATAAGTAAAAAAATTATAATTTTCCTTAAAAATATGTTTGAAAATTTTCCAATAAATTACTTATAATTATGGTAATATAAAAGGGGATAATTTTATATGTATAGAAATTTAATACATGAATTTTCAAGTATTTGAGAAAATAAAAACAACAAGAAGTCAATAAAAAAGACAAAACTCAAATGGGGGACCTCTAAATCATATCCAATTTTGAATTATTTTTTGAAAAGTTTTTCTAGATACGACAATCTTTTTTTTTTGAATCACAAAAACAGTAGCATCGTTTATTGAAAAACCCCGAAAATGTAGGGTCTATAATCCTACACCTATTTAGGGGCCTCGTCAAAAATTGTTTCTAATTTCGATTATTCAATTTAAGAAGCTAGGATTTTAAATCCGATGCCCCAAGGTTGACTTAAAATTTTGACTAGTGCCAATTTTGAATGGTTTAAGCTTTAAGGTTTTTTAATCAGTTTTGATGCAAACTAACCCAAATGTTTTTTTTTCAAATAGGGCACAATCTTAGAAAACAGGGCCAAAATATTAAAGAGGTTTTTATTAGATATTAAAGGGGTGTGCCCAGTGTGACTAAATATTCCAGATGTGAAATTCTAATTTTAATAATTTGGTCTGTTTTCTGTGATAAGAAATACTAGAAATGTTTATTGGAGAAAAAAAGATTCTTTTTTCATTAGCTCCGGTAGGATTCGAACATACGTAAATCTATTGTCGATCAGGTGCTCTTACGACTAAGCTACGGAGGATTGAGAAAATTTTTTCTCAAAATCATACATGATGCCTTTCGAAACGACATTCTATGTAGACCTACACTTTGTGAACTATACGCTTCGGTAATAAATCAAGAATAATCAAAAATATTGAAAGATCAGACTTCAAAGCCCAAAATTCTAGCTCTGAAAACAAGGGAAACAGGGTGATATCTTACGAAAGTATGGGAATAAATTCTTTTAAATAAAATTATTGTATATGTACTTTATTAAACTCAATATAAAGCGCTTCAAATTCCTAAGATTTCGAGTCAAAATATATTGAATTTTCAACAAAATAGTTGAATTTCCAACCAAAAAAGATTGTGTCTACCAAACTAGAAGAATTTTCAACCAAAGAAGACGAATTTTCAACAAGAAAAAACACATTTTTCTAACCAAACAGTTGCATTCACAACCAAACTTTTAAACTTTTGCGTAAGTGATTAATTTTGTACAAAGTAGTTTAAATTTTAACTATATAGATGAATTTTCAAACCAAAAAGACATATCTTTTCGAAGATAGTTGAATTTTCAAAAAAAAAGTTCACTTTCAACCGAATATTTGAATTTACAAGCCAAAAAGACGAATTTGTTAAAAGACAGTTCAATTTTCCACCAGGAAAGTTGAATTTTCAACAAATAAATAAATTATTAACCAAGAAAGATGAATTTTCTACCATAAAAGATTAATTTTTAATCCAAAAGAGCGAATTTTCCATAAAAACAGATTTTTAACCAAATAGTTGAAATTTTAACATTTTACAAAATTCCTTTTCGACAAAAAATATTTTCAATCAGTTGAATGTAGCTACAAACGACGAATGTTTAACATAATAGTTGAATCCTCAATAATAGATAAATTTGCAACAAAGAAGATTAATTTTCTAACCAAAAGATGAATTTTTAACAAAAGAATTAAGTTTTCAAGCTAACAATTGAATGTTTTAGAAAACAGTTGACAATTTTTATCAACATGCATGAATTATTTAACAAAATAATTTTTAACTTACAAAGAATAAATTTTCATCAAAAAATGAAATATTTAAGATTTCAGATAAAAAATTCAGTTTTAACTAAAAAAAGAAATGAACTGTTAACGAAGTAGCTTAATTTTAAAACCAACTAGTTGATTTTTTTACCCGAAAATATAAATTTTTAAGAAAAAAGTTCATTTAGAACCAAATCGTTGAATTTTCAAACAAAATTATGAATCTTCATTCAAAAAAAGCATTTTTTACAAAGTAGTTCAATTTTAAACCAAGCCCTTTAACAAACAAAACCCCCCATGGATTCTCAACGAAATATGCCATACTTGATATTTTAACCAAAAAAGATTTTTATTTGAAATTAAAAACCAAATAGGAAAAAATAAGATTTCTCAACAGATACGAGATTTTGATACGTAGGATTTTATAAAAGTACGGAGTGTATAAGATTTTATAGAAATTCAAACAAAGAAGACGAACTTTCAATAAAATAGTTGAAATCTCAAACAAACCAGATAAATTTTCAAACAAACATTTACATTAATAATAAAAAAAGATAAATTTTCAACTAAGAGAATTAATTTTCTATCAAAAAATTCCAAATTTCAACAAAATACACGAATTTTCAACTCAGTATTTGAATTTTCGACTAGGAATGATCAATTTTCAACTCAAAATGGAAGGATTACATTTTAATTAAGGAAATGAATTCTAAGCTAAAAAAAAATTTCAACGAAATAATTGAATATTGAAGCAAAGAGATGAAATTTCGACTAAAATTATGAATCTTCAACAACAACAAAATATATATTTTCAACAAAAGAGTTCAACATTTAATCAAATAGTTAAATTTTCAAACAAAAAAATCTTTAAAAAAATGAATTTTTAACAAACTATTTACTTTAACATTCAATCAAGTAGTTGAATTTATTTTCAATAAAATAATTAAATTTGCAACCAAATAGTATAATTTTTAAGAATTCTTCTTTTTTCTCTCCATTTTTAAGAAACATACCCTTCTTCCCCTTTTCCTCGTTTTTTTGCTCAAATTCGAACTAAATTAATAGAAACCAATTTGGTTAAAAAGTCATACTTTTTGGTCAGAAATCCAGCTACTTGGTTGAATGTTGAAATAATTTGTTAAAAATTTATTTTTTTGGTTGTAGATTCATCTTCTTGGTTGAAAATTTAACGATTCCATTTTTAGAGAATTCATCTTCTGGGTTAACAAATCATCATTTGGGTTGAACTCTTTTGTTGAAACTTTATTCTTTTTAAGATTCATAATTTCAGTTGAAAATTTATTTATTTGTTTGAAAATTCGTTTTTTTTTTGTTGCTGAGAAGTACTTTTTTTAACTAGCAATATAACTATTCCACTATTGGTTGAAAATTGACATTTTTTATTGAAAATTGATCTTTTCTAGTTGCAAATTCATGTATTTTCTTAAAAATTCATCTTTTTTTGGTCAAAAATTAATGTTCTTGTTTGAAAATTCATCCGTTTTGATTACAAATGCAACTGTTTGGGTATAAATTAATTTGGTTTGGTTGAGCAATCAATAATTTGGTGAAAAATTAAAATATTCGTTTGAACATTAACATTTTTGTTAAAAATTAAACCATTTTTATGAATATTTAACTTTTTTGTTAAAAAATCATATTTTGGGAATAAAAAAAACCGTTTGGTAGACAATTCGTATTATTTGGTAGAACATTAATCTTCATGCTTGAAAATTCATCCTGTTGGCATAAAATTGAACTATTTCGTTAAAAATTCATTGTTTTTAGTTTAAAATTCAACTAATTCGTTGAAAGTTGAACTAGTTTGTTCAAAATCCATGTTTTTTGTTAAGATTCATCTCCTCGGTTAAAAATTTTACTATTTCATTTTCAGAAAATTAATCTTCCAAGTTAAAAAATCATCTTTTGTTGAAACTTCATGCTTTTTAAGGTTCATTATTTTAGTTGAAAATTCATTTCTTCGGTTGAAAGTTTCACTATTCAGTTCAAAATTCATCTTCTCTTTTGCTGAAAACTATCTTCATTAAATAGCATTGTAACTATTCCATTTTTAGTTGAAAATTGATATTTTTGTCAAAAATTGATCTTTTCTAGTTGCAAATTCACGTATTTTCTTGAAAATTCGTATTTTTTGGTCGAAAATTAATTTTCTTGGTTGAAAATTTATCCTTTTTGATTAAAAATGCAACTGTTTGTTTCTAAATAATTTCGGTTTTGTTGAGAAATAAACAATTTATTACGAAATTAAACTACTCGGTTAAAAAATAATTCTGTTGTTTAAAATTCATATTTATGGCTTAAATTTAACTATTTTGTTAAAAGTTAAAATATATTTATGAAAATGTAACTTTATTTTTTGGAAAAAATTATGTTTTTTGTTGAAAAATCATATTTTTTAGGTTGAAAATTCAACCGATTTGCAGATAATTTGGCCTTTTGGTTTTCAAATTCAACAATTTTGTTGAAACTTAATTTATTTTGTTGAACATTCATGATATTTGGTACAACATTAATCTTCTTGCTGGAAAAATCATCTTTTTGATGGAAAATTCAACTGCTTGGTAGAAAGTTGAACTACTTTGTTAAAAATTCATATTTTTTTAAGATTCGCCTCCTCGGTTGAAATTTTAACTATTCCATTTTTAGAAAGTTAATCTTCCGGGTTAAAAAATCAACTTTTCGGTTGAACTCTTTTGTTAAAAATTAATTTGATTATATATTTATCATGATATTTGAAAATTCATCTGTTTGAAAATATAATTTTTTTGTTGAAAATTCTTTTTTTTTGTCGTTGAGAATTTATTTTCTTACTAACAATGTAACTATTTTATTTTTTGTTATTCAAAAAATCATCTGTTTGATCGAAAATGTAATTATTTTATTAAATTTCTTTTTTTTTTGTGAATTTTTTTTTTTAGCTAAAAATATAACTATTTTATTTTTGGTTGAAAATTGATCTTTTCTAGTTGATGATTCATGTATTTTGTTGTTGAGGATTTAGCAATTTAGTAGAAAATTAAACAATTCGGTTGAAGATGACCTTTTTAAGTTAAAAATGCATATTTCTGGTTTAAATTGTACTATTTGGTTAAAAATTAAAATATATTTCTGAAAATTTAAATTTTTGGAAAAATTATGTTTTTTCGTTCAAAAATCATATTCTCGAGTTGAAAATTCAACCGTTTTGTAGATAATCCGTCCTCTTGGTTTTAAAATTCAACAATCTTCTTGAAGATTAATGTATTTTGTTGAAAATTAATGTATTTTCTTGAAAATTAATGTATTTTCTTGAAAATTTATGTTTTTTGGTTCAACATTAATCTTCTTGCTGAAAAAATCATCTTTTTGATGGAAAATTCAACTGCTTGGTTGAGAGTTGAACTAGTTTGTTAAAAATTCATATTTTTTTGAAGATTCGCCTCCTTGGTTGAAAATTTAACAATTCCATTTTTAGAAAATTAATCTTCCGTGTTAAAAAATCACCTTTTGGGTTGAACTCTTTTATTGAAAATTAATTAATTAAAGTATTATTCATGTTATTTGAAAAATCATCTGTTCGATTGAAAATGTAATTATTTTATTAGATTTTTTTTTTTTTTTTGAATTTATTTTTTTAAACTAGCAATATAAAGATTTCATTTTTGGTTGAAAATTGATCTTTTCTAGTTGATGATTCATGTATTTTTTTGAAAAATCATCTTTTCTGGTCGAAAATTAATCATCTTGGTTGAAAATTCATCGTTTTTGGTTAGAAATGCAACTGTTTGGATCTAAATTGATCTGGTTTGGTTGAGGATTCAACAATTTAGTAGAAAATTCAACTATTCGGTTAAAAATTACCTTTTTTAAGTTAAAAATGCATATTTCTGGTATAAATTGTACTATTTGGTCAAAAATTAAAATACATTTATGAAAATTTAAATTTTTGGAAAAAATTATGTTTTTTGTTCAAAAATCATATTCTCGGGTTGAAAATTCAACCGTTTTGTAGATAATCCGTCCTTTTGGTTTCAAAATTCAACAATCTTGTTGAAAATTAATGTATTTTGTTGCAAATTAATGTATTTTCTTGAAAATTAATGTATTTTGTTGAAAATTTGTGTTTTTTGGTTCAACATTAATCTTCTTGCTGGAAAAATCATCTTTTTGGTGGAAAATTATACTGCTTGGTTGAAAGTTGAACTAGTTTGTTTAAAATTCATATTTTTTTGAAGATTCGCCAGCTTGGTTGAAAATTTAATAATTTCATTTTTAGAAAATTAATCTTCCGGGTTAAAAAATCACCTTTTGGGTTGAACTCTTTTGTTGAAAATTGATTAATTAAAATATTATTTATGTTATTTAAAAAATCATCTGTTTGATTGAAAATGTAATTATTTTATTAAATTTTTTTTGGGAATTCATTTTTTTTTAACTAAAAATGTAACTATTTTATTTTTGGTTGAAAATTGATATTTTCTAGTTGATGATTCATGTATTTTGTTGAAAATTCATCTTTTTTAGTCGAAAATTAATCTTCTTGGTTGAAAATTCATCGTTTTTGGTTAAAAATGCAACTGTTTGGATCTAAATTAATCTGGTTTGGTTGAGGATTCAACAACTTGGTAGATAATATTAAACTATTCGGTTGAAAATGAACTTCTTATTATATATATATTTCTTTGTTTAAGATTGGCATCTTTGGTTTAAAATTTTACTTTTCTGTTGGTAGTTAATTTTTTTTGTTAATAAGAATGCATTTTTTCACCTGAAAATTTCACTATTCCATTTTTGGTTACTAATTAATCGTTTATCAATTGAAAATTCAACTATCTGACATAAAATTTATATCTTTAGTTGAAAATTCGTCTTTTTCTTAAAAAAAATAAATCTTGCTTGTTGAAAATTCAATATATATTTCAACTTGAAATCTTAGGAAAGTCCATAATCATAGTTTATGGTCGGCCCCTAAGAACAAACACTACACCGGCACTCCGTTGAATTGGAAAAGAGGATCTTTTTTCATCAATAAACATTTGTAATATTTGTTATCACAGAAAATATACCAAACAATCGAAATATAAATTTAAACTTCTTGAGTAAATAATAGAGAGGGATTGGCCAGATAAAATGCTTCTAGGTTAATTCTGAAAATAATTTATTACCAATAGCTCTCGATTATGTGATATGGTGCTTCCGAATGACCTTGGCGAATATATCCCCATTCCCTCGGGTGATTAATCGCTTCTTTCTTCTCCGAGACTATTAGAAGGTTCCGCCTCGAGGCAGATTTTTATTTAGTCTTGACAATTTGAAATTCTAATTTTGTGACGATCCTCGAAAATAAGTCGCCTGACTTGGCTGGAGACGGTCTAGACGGTCCGTAATTATTTGTGACTCGATCCCAACGTAAAACGGCTAGTACTCGTGAATGAACCGAATGTATAGCAAGCACATTTGGTGCTTTTTTTTAGACCAAAAAATCTTTTGTAAGCCCTTCTTCCAAAAAAAGTAAGAAAACTAGTGATGGAAAGTAACTAATTTCTTTTGACTAGTTCAGGGTGGCCTTTTTAATCACAGGAAAATATTCCCGGTCATTTCCCGGTTCGCTAACATTTTTCACGGTCAATGAAAGTAAAAAAATCGAACTCTAAAGCTAAAAATTTTTCCAACTGAAGTAATAAAAACTAAGCTGCAAATTATTTTAAACAATTTTGAACTGGAAGTATTAACAATTGAACGATTACATTTTTATTATAAACTAAACACTTCTTAAATGATAACTTAAATTATTTAAAATTTAAATTGTTTAAAAATCCTTAAAAGCTTTACAATTTTATTTCAAAATCTTCAAACATCTACATGTTGTTTTACATTTTTTCAAATTTTAAATTTCCTTAATTTTTTTGTAATCCTGCAAAATTAATAATATTTCCATAAAATCTTCCAGATTCGTTTTTGACCATTTTGAAAATCTTTTTAAATCTTTTAAAATATTCTCTTACAATTAATTTTTTCAAATAAAAAGTAATTTTTTATTTCCTAGGAAACTTGAGAAAGTGTTTTTTATTCATTCGAAACCTTTCACAATTTTTAAAAATCTTTTAAATTTTTTGTTCAAAATCTGCACAAATCTATATTTTGTTTTAAATCAGGCCGTGGGCCTTTTGCACCGTAATTTCGGCACGAATATTCAAATTTTGTCGATAAACGTAGACACTTCGTTTAAATTATTTGAAATCATTACCAATTTTTAATTAATTTTGAATCTTTTAAGACCTTCTAAATATATTTTCAATTTACGAGAATTTCTTCTAGGAATAATAATAGGTGTTCAATATTTATTATACATCAAAATTCAATAATTATACTTTCAAATTAAATTGTTTTAAATGGAACAATTAAAATTGTAACGTTAAAAATTTAGTTGCGAATATTTGATTAATAAATAACTGATTTCAAATGAATAGTCAAAAATGACTGAATATTAAGCAATAGTTCTTTTTCTTCATTAAAAATTGTCAAATTTTAAAGTTTCAAATTTTAGACTAAAACGATATTTTAAACTTGATAAAAGTCTTTAATTATGAATATATTGTTTTAAAGTTATTTACAAATTTTTAATTGTTTATAAAGTTTGAATCGGGCGTTTACATTTGTTTAACTACTAATACTTTACAATTTAAACAGTTCTTTAACGTTAAAATCTGGAAATTCTTAAATTTTGAACTGATTTTGAATCGTCTTGTAAAATCAATTATTATTTACTTGTTAATCCTTAATATACAATTAAATTTTTAAAATTATTATAATTTATATGCACAGTTGATCAACTCAAAAGGTTTTTTATCCAAAATTGTCGATTTCAAAAACTTTTAATTTTGTAAATCTTTAAAATTGTATTTTAAAATTCTTTATATGAAAAATTTTCGCTTAATAATTGAAATCTAAAATGGAAAATTTTTAAGTAAAAGATTTTCGAAATTCGCATTGAAAACATCAATTTGAGTAAATGGGAGTGAACACAATTCAGGGGAATTCAACAGAATTTAAGAGAACTGAAAAAACTGTAAAAAAAAGAATTAAATGAAATTAGATTAAAATTAGAGAAATTTAAGGAAATTTTTCCCACATTATTTTTAAATTCTGAAAAATAAAAGAAATTGCCTTAAAATCTTCTAGATTCTTTGTCGACAATTTGGAACATATTTTGGAAAGTTTTCAAATCTTTTTGAATTTGTTGAAATATTTGGAAAAAAAATTATTTTTGTATCTTTTTAAAACTTCTAAATGCCTCTTAGTCTTATTCGAATTTTTTCTAAAATTTTGTAATTTCTCAGGTGAAAAAGTTATAAATAAATTTTATATAATAGTGGACAAAACACTGATGTTTCTCATTTGTTTTCTACAGAAAAATTTGTAAAACAAATGAAAAAAATCATTGTCTTATCCACTATATATAAACTATAATTATATATCTTTTTCACCTGGGCTCACAGAACTAAAAAAATTGGTTTTAAAATCTTCTACAATCTTTTCCGAATGTTTAGGAAATCATTTGAAATGTTTTAAAATCTTTTTAAATATTATCATAAATTAATTTCTCAAAATAAAATGTTTGTCACAATTTTTCCTGGAATCTTAAGAAAAACATTTATTATCTTAAAACTTTTCAAAATCATTAAAAAACTTCAAAATTTAATTTCAAAATCTTCAAAAATCTACATTTTGTTGAAAATTTTTCGAAATCTGTTCAAATTTTAAACTATTTTATTATTATTATCAAATTATATTATGGCAGCAAAATGTTGAGAACAAAAGCATTCCCCAATATTAAAAAGCATTTGCGATTAAAATGATTCCTTTTATCAATAATATTTACAAACATTCAGAAATCATTTTTATTTTCAGATAGAATTACTTTTCTTTTTAGAAGTCTGATTTCCTAAATTGATGGTGCACAAAATTCGTAATCTTTATTATTAGATAACTATCTATAACCTCATTCAATATGGTCAAGGTGTTATGAATAGAATCCTTTTCACATTTAAAAAATGTTCGGTCGAAAATTTAAGAACAGAATTGTTGCCTTTATCATTAAAGAATCATTTACAATTTTTATTTTTATTTTTAGATACAAGATTTTAGAACTAAAATTCCTCTTCTGGAAACTGCGATTTATAAAATTTAGGAAAATTCAAAAGAACAAACTGAAAACAGCCACTTAAAGTCATTTTTGAGCAGTATGCAGCCAATCAGGTAGTCATTAACAATGAGTGCGAGATATTCGATAATTTAGTTAGACCTATTTTTTAGGTACATCGAAAAAAATATCTTTCGAATTTCGCATGGAATCTAAACTTACTGAAAACGCAATTGATTCGTGTTACTTTTTTTGCACAAATTCTATCGAATTTCGTAAAACAATCTTCAATGCCAAAATAGCAAAGCCGAAATAGGAAGTTCGTTCCCGAGTCATACTAAGAAAGCCCACCACCACGCCGTCCATTAACGCTCGGAACCCGTACTCTCTCGGTACGGCCAAGTTGGTTTGGTATTACCGCGCATGCGCAGATACTCGATGCCAAAACAACTTTGCAGGTGCCGAGCGTTTTTGGCCGGCGTAGTGGGGGTCTTTCTTAGAATGAAGCTTGAAGTACACACTTTTGCGCACAAGAGAACACGCTTCAACGCACACGGATCCGCATAGTTGCTTCCTATGCACGGAGCTTTAGCGAGATAGCGTCAGGTGGCGTCAACCAGCGTTTTGTAACCTCAAACTGTGAAGTGTTGATTTAAAAATATTTATAAAAGTAAGCGATTTTATGTAAAATAACTTCTTGGTCTGCCTTTGATTATGAAACAGGAAATTTAAAATCTTCTGCTACAAGAGGCTCCAGATTGCACAAGGAGGCTGCAGAATTCATGAAAGTTCTACGTTACGAATATTTCGAGGCCTTCTGCGCCATGCTGTGCGAGAATCACAGCAATTGAAATGGAGGCCTGTGATTAGTCGAGAATCTTGTGCGTCATGCATTATGCGCTGTGCATAAGTGTGTGCTTCCCGCTTAACTCTGGAACGAAGTTCCTATTCCGGCTTGCGAACTTAGTTTATGCATTTACTATTTTCGCATTCAATACTGTCATACTATACGCCATATTTTACCTAAAAATGCATCCTCTGTCATGCCGATATCACATGAAAAAGTCGCTTATGAAAATTATAACGGCCTCTCATACGAAATTTGAAAGTAATTTTTTTCAGTGTAGAATTTGGTTGGTTTCCGCAAAAAACATAATTTAAAAAAAAAAAGTTTGATACTCAATTGAGTAGGCCCCCAACGCAGGTATAGAAGCCCCCCGGGTTGCGGAGTTTTTCGTGACGCTACTGTTGAGAAGCAATATATTTTTTTTAATGCATATTTTTAACAGCTTTTGTCAAGCTTGTTAAATTTTAGGGCGTAAATGATATATAAGTATAAGTTAGTTTAGATAGGTTTTTTTGGGACTCACATTTCGGCCCATCGCTGTTTGGATCTTTTTCTGGGGGGTCAACATAACTCACTGTCCAGGATATGGCCCCACTGCAAGGAGTGACGAGCAAGGTCAAAGGCGGCCCTTCACTTGGACTCAGATAGTAGAATCTGTAATTATTTCATCTGCATCCAGTATGATATTGCCATTCAGTAGATGTTAGGAGTGAATAGAAATTATGCCATATAAATTAATTATCAACATTCAGGGTGTACAGTAGGGTGACCCAAAAATGGATTAGAAATTTTTTCCCCTGAATATTCATGCATGTCGTCCCCAAATTTGTTCGAATGTACAAAAAAATAAATCTGTTTGAGACGAGGGGGGGGGGGGTAATATTTAGAGGTTCCGCAAGCCCCATGAAGTTTAACGCGTATTTCCCATAAGAAAAAAAGACGCTTTTGTAAATTTGATTCAGAATCGTTAATAGAAGGTGAATCGAGTTAAAATTCAACATTCCTCTTCGCAATTAGTTATGGAATACAAATAAACAATTATTTTTCAAATATTGCCCATAAAAGTCTGTTTTATAGGGTCCAAAAACCAATAAGTAGCAAATTGGGGTTTGCGAGTTTCTGGCGTTAATTATGTTTTTTCGCTTAGAATAGAGTTAGAAAGTCGCGGTTTTTCCGAATTGTTTAAATTATTCTTATTTCTCAGTTAGAGCGAAGCAATAATCAATTAATTTTAACAAAAATAGTTGTTTAAATAAATTATTATTATTTATAATAATATTCTCTTATGATAATGTTGGAAAGTTGCAGTTTTTTCTACAATTTTCCACTTTTTGCCCACTTTCCACATAAAGTGAGGTCAAATTAATGCAGTTTAACAAACATAATTGTTTAAACAAATTATTATGGTTTATAGCTATCTTCTACTACATTAATGCTCAATAGTTGTAGCTTTTTTCTGAAATTTTCCATTTTTTGCCAACTTTGCACTTAGAGCGAGGTAACAATTAATTGAAGTTAACAAACATAATCATTTAAAAAATTATTATAATTTTTAATAATATTATTTTCAAATACTGCTATAAACTTGCGGCTCTTCTGAAATATTCAACTTTTCAACCATTTTTTACTAAGAGCAAGACAAAAATTGATAAAATTTAACGAAGATAATTGTTGAAAGAAATTGTTATTTTGTTATCACTATTTTCTCCTATAGTAATGCTGGTGCTAGAAAATTGCGGGTTTTTCTGAAATTTTCCAGTTTTTGTCAAATTTTCATTTAGTGAGGTAATAATTAATACAAGTTAACAAACGTCATTATTTGAACAATTGATTATTATTGTTCATAACTATCTTCTCTCGGATAATTGCTAGAAAGTTGCGGGTTTTCTGAAATTTTTAACTTTACCCTGGCTATTTATTTTATTATATATTATTATATTTTATATGTCGAAGGCATTTTTGGTTAAAGTTTGATTTTTTAAATAATCTGCACGGGGCTGTCCCGTTATACATCATCAATCACGGACGCATTTTTGTAATGCAATCAAGTGATTTGATAAGAGCAGTGTGCCTAATTTGACATATTAGGCAAAGCCTGGTTTTTACCCCATCATTCACGGACTGGGTTGCAGCCAAGTGTATGATGGCGAGACCTACAGCTTAGGGTGTGATCCGAACCACCAGAACCTCGGTAAAGGTACATATGGAAATTTCCAGATATACCGGCTCAGGGATCAAACCCCGGACCTCTAACGTTAAGTCTGAGTGCCTAACCAACTGAGCCACTTTATTATTATTATATTTAATTTTTGTCTCAAGCTTAAGATGATGACAGCCCAATATGTCGAAAGAAATGTTTTTTGTTAGAGTTGGATTATTGAATAGTCTGCACGGGGCTGTCCCGGTGTATATCGTCGGTCACGGACGCATTTTTGTAATGCAATCAAGTGATATCATAAGGGCAGTGTGCCTAATTCGTCATATTGGGCCAAGCCTCGTTTTTTACCCCTTCATTCACGGACTGGGTTGCAGTTAAGTGCATGATGGGGGGACTTATAGCTTAAGGTGGGATCCGAACCAAGAGAACCTCGGTAACGGTACGTAGAAAAATTTCCCGAGGTACGGGCTCAGGGATCGAATCCCGGACCTCTAACGTGAAGTGCAAACGTCTAACCACCTAAGCCACCGAGGCTCTTATGTTTGAGAAGTTATAGGCTCCGGAAGCTACGATCATGGTTCCTTAAAGCAACCAATCTCGACGCAACTGGAACGTGTACGTCATCCACTT
>JAABKJ010001937.1:0-29162 GCA_011634705.1 Andricus grossulariae
CTGGTGTACACTACTATGTAATACCATGTAATCTTGTGTAATCCTTTGCAATATTTTAAAATCTTATGTAATCTATGCAATCCCTTATAATACCACTAATCTTGTGTAATTTAATATAATCTCGTAAATCCTACTTAATCTGGTGTAATCCCATGTAATATTTTGTTAACTCTAGTAATATTTTGGTATATTAATAGATAAAATTTGTTTGACTTCTTAAATCCCTATTAAACGCGAAATTAGGCGTTTTTTGAGCCATATATTAGGGTGGTAAAAAAATGCCTTGGAATTTTTTTCAAATTTTTATGTATATGGCCCCCAAATTTGTTCGAATCAAAAATAAAGGAATACTGACTTTTTGAATCTCACTCCTAGAAGTATGTTTTATAGTGTCCCAAGAAACCCCATAAGTGAAAAATTAGGTTTTGCGAGTTTTTGGCGCTAATTATGATTTCCTATGCAGCTCTTAATACAAATAGTTTTTAATGCCTGAATTATTACTTTATATTGATGATTAGATTTTTAAATAAATTGTTTTAACAATTTATTAGTCTTCATAGAAATTTTCTCTTAGAATAGAGCTGGAAAGTCGCGGGGTTTCCGAATTTTTTGACTTGTTTCAAACTTTTCAATTAGAGTGAGAAAAGCATTAATTCTAGTTAACAAACATGATTGCTCAAAGAATTTCTTGTTATTTTTCATGATATTCTATTTGAATAATATTAGAAAATTGCAAATTTTTCTGAAATTTTGAACACTATGTCCACTTTTTCACTTCGTGGGGTAATAATTAATGCAAGTTAACAAACATGATTGTTTATAACTATCTTCACTTATATAACTGCTAGAAAGTTGCGTTTTTTCACATTCCTAATTTGCTTTTGCTTTTTACTTATGAACTAATAATAAATAAGCATTACGTAGAATCATTTTTAAGCAATCTTTTTTTTTGTAAATATATTTTTCTCATATGAAACTCAACTGTAAATTTTCCTTAATGTCGTTACTGAGAGTTTTTTAATTTAAATAATTATTTATATTATACTTATAAAGTATAATGTATTCTTTAAGCGATTATGTTTATTAACTTACTCTAGTAATTATCTCACTAAGTAATAAATGGACAAAAAGATGAAAATTTAAGAAATTCGAAAGCCAAACACAACGTCAATTAAAAAGAATCTATTAATAATTTGTGTGAACAATTATGTTAATTAAATTTCATTAATTACTACCTCACTCTGAGTGAAAAGTGGACATAAAGTTGAACATTTCTATAATTCTGTCTATCTAATCTAATATTGTTATAATATTATAGCAATCTTCTCTTAGAATAGAGTTAGAAATTCGCGGTGTTTCCGAATTTTTAACATGTTTTCTACTTTTCAGTTCGACCGAGGCAATAATCAATTAAATTTTACATGAATAATTGGTTACACCTCTTATTATTAATTATAACAATATTCTCTTAGTATAATTCTAGAAAGTTGCAGTTTCTTCTAAAATAATTCATTTTTTGCTCACTTTTTAATTATATTAATATAATAATTTGATCTAAGTTCCATGTGCTTGAAGTTCTGAATGTTCAAATGAACGAAATTTTTTACTGATGACTTTATTAACCAGAAAAAGTGTTCAAATGTTTGTTTATTTATATTGGAAATAATTTAATATTGAAATAGAATTATAATACATATTTTAGATTGCGATTGGAACAATATTTCTGGGTGTAATAAAAATTGCGAAAAATATTTCGTTCATTTGAACATTCGGAACTTTAGGTACATAAGATAATAATGATTTAAGTTAACATCAATAATTTTGTATAAAATTTGTTATTATTTTTAATAATATTCTCTTTGAATAATGCTGGAAATTTGCGGTTTTTTCTTAAGTTTTTATCTCTTTGTCCATTTGTTACTCAGTGAGATAATTACTAATTCAAGTTAACAAACATAATTGCTTAAAGAATGTATTAGTGTTTACAAGTATCTTGTGCTAAAGTAATACTATAAAGTTGGATGTTTTTCTTAAATTTTCATTTTCTTTGATTTTTTAGTTAGGAACAAATACAAAATATTGATGTTATTAATTAAAAATGATTCTATCTAATGTTTATTTATCATTAGTTGATAACTAAAAAGCCAAAGCAAATTGAAATTTTCAGAAAAAACGCTACTTTATAGCAATTATATAAGTGAAGATAGTTATGAACAATTATGATTGTAAACTTGCATTAATTATTACCTCACTAAGTGAAAAAGTGGAAATAGAGTTAAAAATTTCAGAAAGAATCGCTATTTTCTAACATTATTCACAGAGAATATAATCAAAAATGATGATAAATTGTTTAAACAATCATGTTTATCAACTAGAATGAATGTTTTTCTCACTCTAATTAAAAAGTTTAATACAAGTTGAAAAATTCGAAAACCCCGCGACTTCCTAACTCTATTCTAAGAGAAATTTTCTATAAAGAGTAATATATTGCTGAAACAATTTATTTCAACAACTACTTATCAATATAAAGTAATCATTTATGTATTAAAAACTATTTGTATTACAAACTGCAAAAAAAATCATAATTAGCGCCAAAAACTCGCAACACCTAATTTTTAACTTATGGGATTTTTTAGGACCCTATAGAACAGACTTCTAGGGGTGAGATTCAAAAAGAAAGTATTATTTTTTTTTTTTGATTCGAACAAATTTGGTGGCCATATGCATGAAAATTTGAAAAAAAATTCCAAGGGATTTTTAGACCACCCTAATATACAGCTCAAAAAACGCCTAATCTCGCGTTTAATAGGGACTTAAGAAGTTACACAAATTTTATCTATTAATATACTGAAATATTACAAGAGTTTACACAAGATTACATGGGATTACGCCAGATCAAATGGGATCACACAAGATTATATTAAATTACACAAGATTAGAAGTATTATAAGGGATTGCATAGATTACACAGGATTTCAAAAGATTACAAAGGATTATACAAGATTACATAGGATTACATAGCAGAGTGTCCACCAGATCACAACAATAAGTAACCCCTTGTTTTAGAATTCCAGAAATTGTAAAAAAATGAGCCAAATTAAGTTATAATTTTTATTTTATTTTTACATATTTTTCATTTTTATATTTTTAAATAACTCCTCTTCATATTATTTGATAGAACCTATTTTTCTATTATTTTATTCAATTATTTTTATTTTACGCTTTCATGTAAAATCAGCCAAATGCGTCGTCTCGTGTGTCATACGGCACGTAACCCGCTTTTGACGTACGCTTTTTTAATTTAAAAATATTTGCACAGGTTAAATCATTGCCAATGAAATGACGACTCAACGCAACGTTTCGACTGACGTCAAAATACAATGAACAAATAAATTATTTAATTTATTATCAGATTCATTCAAGATAAAATTCAATTTATGATATTTTCGGAAAATACATTTTTCCGCATTCCAATTTATGTACAGTTGTTTATATTGAATAGCTATGCAGAGGCTTGTATATATATATTGGCGAGGCATTTAATGAAATAATCAGTCTAGTCCAGAAATTCTAACAGAATCAGTTTTCCCTAGTTAGAGAAAATGAAGTTTATATTTGGGGTTCTGCTCCTTACCTTCGTAGTTTTTTTGAATTCAATTGGTACGTATAATAATATAAATTATATAAAGAATGGTTACATTTTTGGAATTTTTGGCTTCTACAATCCTCAGTAGAGCAAGCCGATTAATATCCCAATTCCAATTTGAATTGTTTTGAAAAATTGTTTACTGGGAGAGGATCAATTTGTTTAATTATTTTAGTTGAACACAGCAGGAATTTTTCATGTTTCATGTTTCATATCTTTAATTTTTTATTTAGAAAAGAAATCTACAAATAATCTTGCGAGGTTAAAAAATTTTAATTATCTAATAAATTACTGTGAATATTATACATGTTTTATGATAGTGCTCTTCGTTGATAATTAGTACATCATTAAAGAATTTTCATAAAAACTCATTAAGTTTCGAAAAAGGCTTAGCATTTTTAAACCTTCTAGGTTGTGTTGGTTTTTTACTGGACATGCGAATTTTTAATCACAATTGATTACATTTCAAAGATTGAAATTTGTTTTAAATTATATTTATCGGTTTTGTTAACGCTTTTTTATCGTTTAACGTTTCTTAAACAAAAATCATTAGGTTTTAAAGGTTCATAATTTTTTGACAATTTTAGGTTACCTTCGCTATTAAAACAAAGAATTGGTATTTTGAAACAAAAATTGTGACAATATAAACAATATTTAGAATCTTTTAACAATGATGGATTTTTCCGTGTTTTTTGTCGGAAATCGGTATTTTTATAAAAAAAATTAAAGTTCAAAGAAGATTACAACCTTAAACAATTTTAGGTATTGTTAACGTGTTACACACAAAATCGTTTTTTTAACACAAATCTTTATAATTTGAATCAGATTAAGAATATTTTAACAATTTTGAATGATGTTAGTGTTTTTCGTGGGAAGTTAATGGTATTTTTAATTTTGAAAAATCATGAGAATAAAATTAACGCGGTCGGCATGAGGTTTTCAAAAATAATTGCAAGATTTTTGAGCCAGTTTGGTTGAACTAAATCATTTAAAGTTTTGTAATTCACTGAGTTAAATTTTTTAATTACAGAAAAGAGTTCACAGTCCGGAGAAGAACCACCTCTTCCTTTAAGACGTAAATGGGGACTTTCAATTAGATTCAAAGGATTCCCAAACCATCCAGGATCTTCAGAACCAGAAAAAAATAATGAAAATCCTCATCAAAATCGTTCAAGAGGTCCTACAAGACAAGAAAAGCTTCCATTATTATCAAGAGAAAATAAAAATCTTTTTGAAGAAGGTCAACATCCTGCGAAACCTCGTTCCCAATTTCCAATGCATCCAGGAACTTCAGAATCAGGATCAGTAAATCCACAACTAAGAAGAGAAAATGAAAATTATCGTCAATATCGTCCGAAAGGTCAGACAAGTCCCAAAAATCTACCACCAACAGGAGAAAATGAAAATTATCCTGAAGAATATGAACATCCTCCTGAAAAATTTCAACATCCTGTAAAACCACTTTCAAAATCGAAAGGTTCTTCTAAACCAAAAGTTCCTCCAAGAGATCCTGGTGATCCTGATGATCCTGGAGTCGTATTCTGGTTACCTCCTCACAATTGAGAAGACAAGAAACATAGAGCAATTTTTTTATCTTAGCACATTATCCTAAGGAGAAAGTATGTATAATTATTTTTGCACATAATGAAACTAATTTCAGAATTTGAAAGCTGTCCAGAATTTTTCTAATTATTGTCAGAATATGGATATCAAAATCATTCCATAATGGTGTGTTTACTGGTGCATTGTGTATGAGCTCTCTTTGCTTCCTCGTAGAAAAACGTTCTATTCTTTTCAATAAAATATTCTTAATTTTTTTAGTAAAAATTTGTGTAGAACACTTTATACTTGCTCTATGCTTGAAAAAAAGTTTATTAATTTATTAATTTTGAGCGGTAAACTTACTTTAATTTATTTATTATTTAACAATAATGAATTGTTTAAAAAATTTATTTCAACGTCTAATTATCAAAAGAAAGTAATACGTAATGCACGAGCAAAAATTTGTGTTAAAAAAAATCAAATCGAATTCGTTGTAATAAAAAGATTTGTTCGAACTCTCATTTTGTAATATAGAGGAGACCACCCTACAAAAGATAATGAACCTGTAGTAAATAATGAATAATCTAAAATGCTAATTAATGTACAATGATTACTTTAATTTATTTAATAGTTAGGTCACTCCATGTATTGATAAATTATAATTAGAATTATTTATTTCAAGTATATGTGTGCTTTTAATTAATTATTATCTTCTGTAGAGAGGTCTCCCCTATCTAGTTATCCTATCCAGAAAATAATTTATAAGAAATTTTTCGATCTTTGTTTGGTGTATAACTTTTGTCTCTTCATTTTTTTTCCTCCCTTGTGTCGCTTTTCTAAAAATAATTTTTTTTTTTATGTTTTTTTTTACGATTACAACAAAAACTACGCATCTCATCAAAAAATTATGTTTTCCAAATTTGAAACTTTTTTGGCTAAACGTTATTTTTTATGATTAAAAGAAAAACTACGCGTCCTATCTAAAAATGGGTCAAAACCATTTTTGTCTACTCATTTTCTTTTCGTATCTTACATAGTTTGCCCGGAAAATGAAATTCTTTATTTTAATGACATTTTTCATGATGAAAACAAAAATTAAGAGCCTCATCAAAAAAATAGTCTGGAAAAATGTTGTTCATCTTCCTAAGACGAACAATTTTGCTTCTTAACATTTTTTCATATCTCGCTGGAAAATGGAATTTTTTATTTTTCAAGAAGCATTTTCAATGGATAAAACCAGAACCATTGAACAAAAATTGTTGGTTAGCGAACTCTTCTCTTCTTTCCAGGCCTTAAAACAATCTGTCAACAGGCAATTTAATCAGATAATTCCTTCGAAAGTTATCGTGTTTACAGACAACAACAATAAATAATTAAATTATTTATTAATCGCACTCAATAAGCTACCTAGTTCAGTTCGGAAATAGGATCCGTGAAATTGAGAGCATTAGTACTGAGAACATTAAAATCTGTTTATTATTTCAGATGATATTTAAAATTTAAGAAAAAAATGTTAAGTTTGACCTGTTTTTGCCATTGGGTTTTTGGATGAAATCCCTTAATCCTAAGTTCATTTTATAGCATTTTTTGATATCTTTCATCCTCTTTAAGAGAAAAAATTGTTACTGAAAAGTAAAAGAACTTAAACAATCATCGGAAAGCAGGTGGTATCCTACTCCCGTGCTCGGTAATAATTTAATAAATCTAAATGAATAATCTAATAATCTAATAAATCTGATAAATGACTTGATAAATTTGTTTTATTATGTGTAAAAAAATATACATATTTCCTGCTTAAGATAATGTGCTAAATTAAAAAACAATTTCTCTATATTTCTTGTCTTCTCAATCGTGAGGTAACCAGAACACAACTCCAGGATCATCAGGATGGCCAGGATCTCTTGGAGGACCTTTTGGTTTAGAAGAACCTTTTGATTTTGAAAGAGGTTTTGCAGGATGTTGAAATTTTTCAGGAGGATGTTCATATTCTTCATGATGATTTTCATTTTCTCTTACTAATGGTAGATTTTTTGGACTTGTCTGACCTTTTGGACGATATTGACGAGAATATTCATTTTCTCTTCTTAGTTGTGGATTTACTGATCCTAATTCTAAAGATCCTGGATGGATCGCGAATTGGGAACGAGGTTTCGCAGGATTTTGACCTTCTTCAGAAAGATTTTTATTTTCTCTTGCTAGTGGAAGATTTTCTTGTCTTGTAGGACCTCTTGAACGATTTTGATGAGGATTTTCATTATTTTTTCCTGGTTCTGAAAATCCTGGATGGTTTGGGAATCCTTTGAATCCAACTGAAAGTCGCCATTTACGTCTTGAAGGAGAAGGTGGTTCTTCTCCGGACTGTGAACTCTTTTCTGTAATTAAAAAATATAACTTAATGAATTACAATACTTTAAATGATTTAGTTTGACCAAACTATTGCGTAGGGAAAATGGACATTTTGTAAGTTTTTTTTTTCAATCGATTGCGCGACTATTGTCTGACTTTTTTTCAAATAGTAATTTCCGAGCTCCTTCATAACCACGGTAACCGATTTTACGAATTAGAACTTTGCGAAAAAGAAAGTTTTTTTGTTCATGTTTTTCACCATGATATAATGGCTTCTTCAATAACACTAATACAATTCAAAATTGTTACAATATTCTAAATCTTCTGTAAATTATAATGATTTATGTTTTCAAAACACCGTAGTTTTGTGTAAAACGCTAACATCACCTAAAATTGTTTAGGGTTATAAATCTTCTTTGAAATCTATTTTTTTCTGGATTAAAAATACCAATTTCTGACGAAAATCACTATCAAAATTCAAAAAATTTTAAACGATTCTAAATTTTGTTCAAAATAAAATGATTTTGGTTTAAAAAATTTGATTACAGAAAAAATAACAATTTCCGACGAAAAACAATAACAAAATATAAAATTGTTAAAATATTCTGAATCTTGTTCAAATCATAATGATTTATGTTAAAAAATACACATTTTCTATGTCAAACGCCAACGTCATCTGAAATTGTTCAAAAATTATTAATCTTCTTCGAAATCTAGTGATTTTCGAATTAAAATCTCAATTTACGACCAAAAAAACGAACACAGTCCGAAATGGATGAATGTTGTAAATTTTATTATTTTAAACAAAAATCATTGGATTCAAATCTAATCATTTTCTTGTTCGGAAATAACAATTTTTGGTGAAATACAGCAATATTAACTGAATTTACAAATTACAAATCTTCTTCAAAATATAATTTTTCAAATTAAAATATCAATAATTTCCCACGAAAAACACTAACATGATCCAGAGTAGTTAAAAGATTCAAAACCTTTTTCAAATTATAATAATTTTGGTTTGAATTATATTTATTTTAATTAAATATTCTCTAAAATCTAATTTAAAACAATATATTATTTTTCCACTGAAGGCACTACGATAATCCACATAAGATTTAAAAAAAATTATGAACCTTTGAAATCTAATGATTTTTGTTTATGAAACATTAAACGATAAAAAAACGTTAACTGAACCGAAAAATGTAATCGGTCAAGTGCAATTTTTAAGCTTTGAAATCTAACAAATTGTGATTAAAAATACCTATTTCCAGTGAAAACCCTCAAAACAACCTAGGAGTTAAAAAAAACTAAGCCTTCTTCGAAACTTTATGAGCTTTTATTAAAATTCTTTTTTTTATATAATAATTATCAGCGAAAAGTACTATCATAAAACATTTATAATATTTAGAATAATTTATTAGATAATTTGAAAGTTCTTTTTTTAACCGTGCAATATCATTTGTAGATTTATTTAAAAAAATAAAAAAATTATAATATAAACTGGATATTTTAAAGCAAAAAATATAAAAAATTAAAAATTTATATTATTATACGTACCAATTGAATGTAAAAAAACCGCGAAGGCAAGGAGCAGAACCCCAAATATAAACTTCATTTTCTCTAACTAGAGAAAACTGATTCTGTTACAATTTCTGGACCTGACTGATTATTTCTTAAAATGCATCACCAATATATATACAAGCCTCTACGTATTTGTTCCGTACAAACAACTGTGCATAAATTGGAATGCTAAAAAATTTATTTCCCAAAAATATCATAAATTTAATTTTATCTTGAATGAGTCCGATAATAATTTATATAATTTATTTGTTTATTGTATTTTGACGTCAGTCGAAAAATGTTTCCGCTCGTTAGTGACGTTAAAATCGTCATTTTATTGGCTATGATTTAACCTGTGTAAATATTTTCGTACGTGCTGTATGACACAAGAGACGACGCTTTTGTCTGATTTTGCAAGAAACGAGCAAAATAAAAATAATTAAATAAAACAATAGAAAAATAGGTTGCGTGAAACTGACAGATTTGATTGCCGATTTAACTTAATTTTTTTAAAGAAATACAAAAATTATCAAATGGAATTAAATCTCATTTCTGAGCTAGAGGTTCGAGTTCCAAAGCAAAGTTTCTCATCTCGGAATAAATTTTAAGAGCATACGTTAATTGAAGCGTACGTGAACTGCGACACATTAAGATAATTTTCTAGAACAAAAAAAACC
The DNA here is from genome assembly GCA_011634705.1 of Andricus grossulariae. Classification (NCBI taxonomy): domain Eukaryota; kingdom Metazoa; phylum Arthropoda; class Insecta; order Hymenoptera; family Cynipidae; genus Andricus; species Andricus grossulariae. The sequence continues at coordinate 9,772 of JAABKJ010001937.1, forward strand.
TGGTTTACACTGAGCTATGTAATCCCATGTAATCTTGTGTGAGCTCTTGTTGATTATGGCACCTTTATAGACTGTATAATAGGGTGGACCAAAAATGCATGAGAAATTTCTTCGAATTCAAAAAATGCGTTTTTTTAAATTGATATTTAAAGGTTCCACAAGTCCCATGAAGTTTGACGTGCGTATTTCCCATAAGAAAAAAATACGTTTTTGTAAATTTGATTCATAATCGTCAATATGAGGTTAATCGAGTTCAAACTCAACATTTCTCTTAAAAATTAGCTATAAGATACAAATAAATACCTGCTTTTCAAATTTCAGCCCCATAGGTCTGTTTTATAGGGTCCCAAAAAACCCTATAAGTGAAAAATTGGGTTTTGCGAGTTTATGGCGCTAATTAGGATTTTTTTGCAGTTTTTTGACACAAATTGTTTTGAATACAGGAATAATTACTCTATATTGATGGATAATTAAATGTTGGAATAAATTGTTTAAACAATTTATCATAATTTATACCCATTTTCTCTTAGAATAATGCTAGAAAGTTGCCGCCTTTTCTAAAATATTTTACTTTTTTTCAACCCTTCAATTTTATTTTTAAAAAATTGATTCCAGTCAAGAAACATAATTATTTGTAAAATTCATTAGTATTTTAGATAATATTCTCTTTGAATAATGTTAGAAAGTTGCGGGTTTTTCTAAAATTTTCAACTTTGTGTCCACTTTCCATTTAGAATGAGGTAATAATTAATTAGATTTAGCAAACATTATTGTTCAAACACATCATTGTTGTTTATAACTATCTTCTCTTATATAAATGCTAGAAAGTTGCGGGTTTCCCCGAAATTTGTTATTTACTTTTTTTTTCGGATAGAAATTTTATTAATTTATTGTGTTAGCGGCTTGTTCTCTTGCCTTGCTCGTCTCTCATCTCTCCCCACTCTCTCATGCCAGTCACGGACAATAAAGACAATTCTCATTTCGCCGATGATATTTATACCCTGTGTGAGGACAAATACGTTGCAGCGAAGACCTTCTTGCTGGACATTTTGGACACATTTATCATTACGCCTACAGCTTCTACTGGGGGAGAAACTCCAATTCATGTGAATGTTCAGCCAAGAAGGATGTATCCATTGATAAAGTTACCCAAGTTTTCAGGTGGCTATACTGATTGGCCAGCTTACAGAGATTTGTTCGAATCAATGGTAAAAAATTATAAGGTTCTTTCTACTGTTCAAAAATTACATTATTCGAAGACTAGCTTGGTGGATGAACCTGCTCAACTTTTGCTCGACATTCCAACTACTGGTGCCAATTTTGAACGAGCATGAGATATCTTGGTTGCTAGATATGATAACGAGCGAGTCATAATTAATTCTTATCTAGCCAAGTTATTTAGTATTAAAAAAATCACGAAGGAAGATGCAAGAGAGCTGCGTTTATTACTAAATGATACCTACGAGGCGCTAGGGACCTTGAAGGCGATGACGAGACCCCCTGACAGTTAGGACGATCTGCTGGTTTATCTGAACGTACAACGACTTGACCCTCAGATTAGGAAGGCTTGGGAAGACAAGATGGGCAGTGTGACTAGCTATCCGACGTTTCAGAGCCTCAAAATGTTCTTGAATAGTAAGGTGTGCGCTTTGGAAGCAATTCATGCTACTCGAGTAACAAAATCTACAACATCGTCTACTGGCTTCAAGTAAAAATCATCTAGATTTAAGAACCATAGGAGAGGCACGCATGCTCATAGTACTTCTATCAAGGAAGGTAATTGTCCTATTTGCACAAATAATCATTTTATCCTCTTTTGTCCAACTTTCCGATCAAGCAATACTAAACAATGTCCAGACTTGGTACGAACGCACCGCTTGTGCTACAATTGTTTAGGTAAGCACATCCTACGTTCTTGATCTTCTATAAGAAGATGTCAAACTTGTGCAGGTCAACATCATACAATGTTACGTTCCTCTAATATAAACCCTTTTGCTCCACCTTCCACTACTTTCAACAATGCTCTGATTGATCCCTTAATTGTTATCTCTGTTGCCAATACTAGTCCCAGATATTCTGTTCCCAATAATCCTGGTGCTTTCACTAGTACTCAAGGTCAACTCAATGCGTTGAGTACTTGCTCCACTTTATGACTAGGAGGTATTGTACTTGTGGCTACGGCATTTATCAATGTGGAGTCCTTCGATAGGAGTCAATACCCCGCTCGTGTAATAATTGATCAGGGAGCCGAAGCCTCTTTTATTTCAGCATCCTTGGTTCAGAGACTTAGATTGTGGCGACATCGGGCCACTATCACGTTCAAAGGAGTAGGAGATCAGCGTGCTCCAACCGCTGGGGGTCTTACTATTGTGAACATAAATTCTAGGCTGGATCCATCAGTTAGTTTGGTTGTACGTGCTGTCGCATTGTCTAGACTCACTTCCTATACACCACCAAGTACTATTTCTGTAAATGCATGGCCATATCTTCAAGGTCTTGAGCTGGCGGATCCAATTGTCGATCAGGATGGTATGATCGATGATACTGGGGGCTGAAATCTATTTGCAGGTCATCGAGGATGGAGTACGAAAGGGTGCGAAAGATACTCCTACAGCGCAAACAACTTCTCTGGGTTGGATTCTGTCTGGTTTCTTCCCTGATGAGACAAACTCGATTTCTCAAAGACTTGTGGGGCTGCAGTGTTCCGGTGATATGGAACAGCTAGAACTGGTTCGATGGTTTATAGTTCAGGAGGATATTTCACCACAAATGTCTGAACTCAGCTTAAATAAAGGAAAGTGTGATAAAATTTACTCATCTACCCATCAACGTACAAAGGATGGTCGTAACGTTGTTCGTCTTCCGATCAAGAATCGATCGATCGAGTTGGGGGAATCTCGATCTGCGGCTTATCGGATGCTCATGACCATGGAAAGGCGATTCCCTCAGGACCCTGAGTTACACCAAACTTATGCTAGTGGCATACAGAAGTATGATACTCTGGATGTGATGGAGTTAGTCACGAATTCCGAAGATCTTAAGCCGAACCGAGGCTATTTTCTTCAGCCTCACTGTGTAATAAAGGGTCACGAAAGACTGAAAGAGAACTATCTCTGAATTACCTTCTACACACCGGGCCCAAATTACAGACCGAGCTTTCTGATGTAATTCTTCGTTGAAGGATGTACAGGATCGTCTTCACTGCAGACATCGGATAGATGTTCCGGCGAATTTGGATCAACCACGAGGACTATACATACCAGAAGATTCTATGGAAATCAAGTTTGGAGAGGATGTTTAAACATACTACACTAAAACAGTGACCTTCGGGTTTGCATCTTCTCCCTATGTGGCAATCAGAACCTTACACCAGCTAGCAACCGATGAAGGTAATTCCTTTTCTTCAACTACTGATATCTTGATGAAGCAAATATATGTCGATGATGTACTCTCTGGAGCAGATGATATTGTTACGGCTGAAGAGGAATGCCGTCAACTGGATCTACTTCTCAAGGCGGACGGATTTCTTCTCAAAAAGTGGCTATCCAATTGTGACAAAGTTCTGCAAGGAATGCCGGGGGATCATAGAGAGGTTGCTACGTCCTTTCAATTCAATCAGGAGCCAATTTTCAGAGCTCTAGGCATTTTGTGGTGAGCTAGTTCTGACTGTTTCAGGTTTTAGGTTAACTTACGAACATAGATGGGAGCAGTGACAAAGCGGAGTGTCTTTTAAGAGATTGCTTGAATCTCGACCCTCTTGGGTGGCTGGAGCCAGTGTCCGTCGTCGCAAAGATGTTGATGCAGAATTTGTGCAAACTCAAGGTTGACTGCGACTAGCCACTCCCAGTGGAACACATTCAAACTTGGAACCATTATCCAGCTAATCTGATGAACATCTCTACCTTTTCTATAGCTGGATGGATTGGTTACTCGTCTGATATCGTAGGCTGCGAGTTGCATGGATTTGCAGATGCTCTACAGAAGGCCGTAGGAGCCGTGACTTACTTCAGAGTCAAAACGTCCGTGGATGACATCAACGTCTCGCGGGTGAAGACCAAGACCAAGGTTGCACGAATTGGAGAGACCAGCTTTCGACGCCTAGAATCATGTGCTACCGTATTGCCCGTTCGTTTGGTGGCTCATCTTCGGTCTTTCCTTGAACTACATTCGTCGGTTATCTGTCATCTTTGGTCTGACTCTTCCAATACTCTGGACAGGATCAGGGGGCATCCGAAACGCTAGAAAACATACTTAGGTAACCATGTGGCAGAAATAAATCTACTCTACCGGAAGTTAACTGTCATCACGTGCCTGGGATCGATAACCCAGCGGACTGCGCATCGAGTGGTCTACCACGATCACGTCTAGAAAAGTGTCATCTCTGGTGGAATGGTCCGGAATGGTTGTCGAAACCTTCGACTTCCTGGCCTTCGACAATAGGAATTGTGGATCCTACTATCACGCAAACTGTTGCGGTGGAAGTGGATCCTCCTTGGCCTCTACTGAGTCTTTACTCAACCTTACCGAAATTACTTTGGATTAAAGCTCTGTGTTCGGCATTTTACGAGAGGATTCGTGGAAAGAATAGTGACCTACCACCCTTTAAGGTCACACCTTCTACCTTGGAACAGGCACGACTACGCGTGATGAGGTATGTGCAGAGACGGCACAATCCTGACGAGATAAAACAGCTAAGCAAGGGATTTACAGTTGCTCATGGAAGTGCACTGATACGTCTGCTTCCATTTCTTGATTCTGATGGATTGATTCAAATCGGAGGTCGCTTGAAGAACGCTGTGTTGAACTACGATAAGAGATGTCCTCACGTACTACAGAAGGAGTCAGTCCTCACCGCGCTGATGATCAGAAATGGACATCAGGCTATGCTTCATGAAGGAACGCAACTAGCCTTGTGATGCATACGTAGGAAATACTGGATTCTCACGGGACGTGCTGCCGTGAAGAATGTGCTAAGTCGATGCGTTACTTGCGCTCGATATCGTGCAACTACTTGCAAACAAGTGATGACTGATTTGCCTACTCATCGTGCTACTCGACCTGCGAGATCGTTTGCTGCCAGCGAGTTGGACTATGCTGGACCAATCTGGATACGTACTACGAAAGGACCAGGCTATAAATCCTATAAGGGCTACATTGTGGTCTTCGTTTGCTTTGCAACTAGGCCTATCTATTTGAAAGCCGTTACTAGCTATGATTCTGAAGGATTCATAGCAGCGCATAAGATGTTTACTGTACGACGAAGAATAAATTCCACGCTTTATAGCGACTGCGGTCCGAACTTGGTCGGAGCTGATAATCAATTTCGTGCGCTGTTTGAACAGGCATCTGTCGAAGCCAACAGTTTCACTCGATATATCGCTGATCATGTTACCGAGCGGAAGTTCAATTCACTGGATGTGCAAAATTTCAAAGGGTTGTGGGAAGCTGCAGTGTGCTCAGTCAAAGATCATTTACGATGAGTAGTGGGGGACACTACATTAACGTACGAGATGACCACTTTTCTTACGCAAGTAGAAGCCTGCCTCAACTCTCGACCCCTTCACGCACTTTCCGACGATCCGAATGACCTGGTAACACTGACACCAGGTCACTTTCTCATCGGCTCTCCTCTTCATACTATTTCGTAGCCTTCTACCGTCAACGTTAAACGCAGCCAAACGGATCGATGGGGACTTACGAGACACATGTACGAGGACTTTTGGAATCGTTGGTCTGCTGAGTATCTCCAAGAACTTCAGACTCAGCGAAAATGGCACAGACCAGTACAATCTGTGAGGGCGGGAAGTCTTGTACTAATCCCACCTAAGACTATGCCCCCATCGAAATGGGCTCTCGGTCGAGTGATCTAAACATATCCAGGATCAAACGATCATGTTCGTTCTGTCAAAATGAGGACTGCTACAACAACTTTGAAGAGACCGATTGTAAATATCTGTCTGTTGTCAGTGAAAAATACGAATTCAATGCAAAGCACACATACTAAGGATAATGTTGCTGCTTGAGGTCCTGTATCACGGTGGGCGGCAAACTCTAATCATCTTACTCGTGGAGGCTCCACGAAGGCGGGCGGAATGTTTCGGACAGAAATTCTATTAATTTATCGCGTTCGTGGGTTGTTCTCTTGCCTTGGTCGTCTCTCATCTCTCCCCACTTTCTCATGACTGTGGTGAAGTGTGCGTGCATGAGGCTATCAAACATGGAGACAATTTACTTGTACCGATCGTGAAAATTTTGTGAATGAGTGTTTATTACTGAATGAAACTCATGGATTAATTATTCTAGGGCGAATCCCCTTCTTTCAAGGAACATGTACAATGTTTTTCTGTTTGTTAAAAATATATACTGCTTGAGCAATGTTCAAATCAAAATTTGGTATTTGAAGAGCATAATTATCTACCTTTTCTCCTCCTGCATCAGTAAACTTTCATATTTCTCTCTTTTTTTGTGATTTACTATAACAGTTTCGATTTTTTAATTATGAACCAATAATAAATGAACATGAGAGAGAATAATTTTTTAAATAATCGCTTTCTTTTTTGTGATTATATTTTTCTAAAATAAAGCAGATATTTGAAATATTCTTCAAATATTCGATATGGATCATATGAAATTTAAATTCTCCTTGAAGTCATTACTGCTAGTCTATTTGTTTAAATTAATGTTAATATTATTATTTTTCATTTGTTCCTAACTAAAATATCAAAAGCTGAAAATTTCAGCAAAAATTTCAACTTTCTAGAATTACTCTAACAGAAGATAGTTATAAACAATAATAATTTGTTAATTTAATAATTGGGGGATTATAGTGATCCTTCAGATGAATAGATTCATTTTAACTGATGTTATGATTGGCTTTAGGATCCAGAAATAAAAATTTTTGATTTTTTCCACAAGTCAAACAGACGTTTTGACCCCGGTGAGGGTCCTTATCAGTATTTTATTCTAGATAAAATTATTTCACATGGTATGGCGTAAACATTGTTTTGCAAGGTATGCTTATAGGGACTATGATGAATTATTTCTGTATGACGAAAATTATAATGTATACAAATTTTCGTTTCACCACAAGAATTCACCAAGAGCCCTTACAAGCATACCTTGCACAAAATGTTCAACTCTATTATGTATATTAAATGTATATTATAATAATTTCTGTACCTCGGTCTGGGACTGTTTGTTCAGATATTGCAAAATAAAGTATAAATTTTATCTCTCATGGTGACTTTAATATTTTTTCCTTAGTTAGAATTTTTCTTTCTTCACAGCTACCCTGAAAAATGTATTATTTCAATAAAGTTATATTATCACAACCAGCAATTTGCATTGGTATTGAAACATACGTATTTTCATTTTCTTGTTTTTATAATTAAAAAAGTGTGCGTTCTATCGAAACCAGATCCACAGCAAATTTTTAGATCGAACTTAGGCGAAAAATTTTGTTTAATTAAAATTTTATTGTACCTTGTGTTGTTTCTACAAAATTTAGTTTGTTAATTTTTAATATTATCTTTCACGATTGACACAAAAACTACGCGTCGTATCAAAAAATGGTTAAAAGAAAATTTTAGGATATAATATAGGCGAAGAATTTTGTTAATTAACATTTTATTGTTTCTTGTTTCATTTATCCAAAATATTTTCTCTACTTTCATGTTATTTTTTACGACTAAAAAAACGACATGTCCTATCAAAAAAAAATTTATAACAAACTCGATCATTCTTTCGTGAACAACTATTGTCTGTTCATTTTTTTCCGAATCTTGTGTAGTTCTTCAGAAATTTTTTTTTTTTCAAATGTCATTTTTTACGATTAGAACAAAAACTACGCATCCTATCAAAAATGATATATACTACATTTGCAGATATTTTTGTGTGTGAAAGACTTTTATCTGCTAATTTTTTTTCGTATGTCTGTCGTTTATCCAAAAATTTGTTTTTTCTAATTTGTAATTGTTATCTTTCACGATTAAAACAAAATCTACGCGTCATATAAAAAATGAGTCAGAACAATTTTTTTCAATTAATTTTTTTTCGTATCTTGCATCGTTTGTCCAAAAAATGGAATTTTTTATTTCTAATATATTTAACGTTTAAACAAAAAATATGCATCTTACCAAAAAAATTGTTTTAAAAATTGTGTTCATCTTCTTGAGATGATCAATTTTGATTTCCAACATATTTTCATATCTCGTTTCATATCATGCTGGAAAATGGAATTATTTATTTTTCAAAAAGCATTTCCGATGCATAAAGCCAGAACCGTTGGACAAAAATTGCTGATTAGCGAAGCCGCCCTTTCTTTTCAGGCCATAAAACAATGTGCCAAAAGGCAATTCAATCGGATAATTCCTTCGAAAGTTATCGTGTTCAGAGGCTACAACAATGAATAGTAAAATTATTTATTATTCGCACTTGATACACTACCTAGTTTAGTTGGGAAATAGGATCCGTGTAACTGAGAGAATTAGTACTGAGAACTTAACAAAATGTTTATTATTCCAGCTGATATTTGAATTAACGAAAAAAAATTTGCACTATTTTTGCAATATATATCATTTCTTAAGTTTAAAATAAGTCTCCTACTCGCATGCCCCGATAATAATATTATTATTATTATCTACTTTACTAGCCATGGTTGTACGATTGTATACCAAAAACTAGTGCTAAGCTTTTAATTGGTTCAATATTTTCTAAGATGGTCAAATGACATTGAATATAATTTTTGAACTATTTGAATTTCACAATCACCTACTTTCATTAAACTTTTCTATATGTCACGTTTTCCATTTCTATAACCTTTTTATAAGTAATCAAATAACAAATTCAATATTTCCGTATTAAATCAAGTTTACCATTAAAAATTAATAAATTATTAAAGTTCTTTCCAAGCATACAATAATTAGAAAGAACTTCACAGCTTTTAAATTCTGAAACTTGTTTTATTATGTGCAAGAATAATTATACATACTTCCTACTTAAGCTAATGTGCTAAGTTTAAAAAAATTGCTCTATGTTTCTTGTCTTCTCAGTTTTGAGTAGGTAACCAGAACACAACTCCAGGATCATCAGGATCACCAGGATCTCTTGGAGGAGCTTTTGGTTTTGCAGAACCTCTTTTTTTTGAAACAGGTTTTACAGGATGTTCATATTCTTCAGGATGATTTTCATTTTCTCTTGCTGGCGGTAGCTTTTCTTGACTTGTCTGACCTTTTGGACGATATTGAGGAGAATATTCATTTTCTCGTCTTAGTTGTGGATTTACTGACCCAGGTTCTGAAGATCCTGGATGCATTGGAAATTGGGATCGAAGTTTTGCAGGATGCTGACCTCCTTCGGAAAGATTTTTATTTTCTCTTGATAATGGAAGATTTTCTTGTCCTGCAGGACCTCTTGAATGATTTTGCAGAGGTTTTTCATTATTTATTTCTGGTTCTGAAGATCCTGCACGTTTTGGCAATCCTTTGAATCTAATTGACAGTTGCCATTTACGTCTTAAAGGATTAGGTGGTTCTTCCCCGGACTGTAAACTCTTTTCTGTAATTAAATAATATAACTTAATGAATTACAACATTTTAAATGATTAAGTACAACAAAACTCTCGAAATAAAAAAATTTAGATATAAAACGACGTCACGTTTTCAACAGCAATGATGGCAAGATTTTCGAGATATATCGTTAAAACCATTTTTTGAGATGCTATGATAAACATAATTCAAGTTAATGGGAATAAACTCAACTGAATTTTAAGAAAAGTCATATTCCAAATTTAATTCTTGCTGTGTTCAAGATTATTAATTCAAAAACTTAACCCTGACATGATGAGCAATTTTTCAAAACAGTTCAAATTCGATTTGGGATATTAATCAGCTTCCTCTACTGAAGATTGTAATAGACAAAAATAAAATAAAATTTTCATTGTACGTACCGATTGAATTCACAAAAACCGCGAAGGCGAGGAACAGACCCTCAAAAATAAACTTCATTTTCTCTAACTAGAGAAAACTGATTCTTTTAGAATTACTGGACTTGACTGATTACTCCTTAAAATGCCTTGCCAATATATATACAAGTCTCTACACAGCTGTTTAATACAAGCAATTGCACATAAATTGGATTTCATCACAAAATATGTTTTTGCGTATTAGTGACGTGAAAGTGTAATATGATTCAACGTGTGTAAATAGTTTCTAATTGAAAAACTGTACGTCAAAAATGGTGTACGTGCTTTATGACAGAAAAGATGACACATTTAGCTGATTTTACAGAAAAGGCGTATTATAAATATAATTGTATAAAAAAATAGAAAAATAGGTTCCGTAAAATAATATGAGAAAGAGATGTTTAACGTAAAATTGACAGATTGGATTAACGACTCAAATCAATTTTTTTACACAAATACTACAATGATTGAATGACATTTAATCTCATTTGTGAGCTTGAGGTTCGAATTCCAAAGCAAAGTTTCTTATCTCGGAATAAATTTAAAGAGTATACGTCTATAGAGGCTTACGTGACCTACGACACATTGAGGTAATTTTATCGGTAGAGAAATTCTAATATAAAAATAAAATTTAAAAAATTTTAAAATTAAAAAAATTAATGAATAAAAATTAGTTGATTATTGTACCTTGATAGGCTGTATATAAGGGCGGTCCAAAAATGCATTGGATTTTTTTTTCGAATTTTCATGCATATTGCCCACAAATTTGTTTAAAAAATGCGTTTTTTCAAAATGATGTTCAGAGATTCCACATGCTCCATGAAGTTTGAAATGTGTTTCTTATGAGAAAAAAGACGTTTTTGTAAGTCTGTTTTGTAGGGTCCTAAAAAAACCCCATCAAGTGGAAAATTGGGTTTTGCGAGTTTTTGGCGGTAGTATTGATTTTTGCAGGTTTTTAAATACAAATTGTTTTTAATACATAAATTATTGCTTTATATTGATAATTAGATGTTTAAATAAATTGTTCATAGCCATTTTTTCTTAGAATATAATTAGAAGGTCACGGTTTTTTCGAGTTTTTCAACTTGTTTAAAACTATTTAGTAAAGCGAGGCAATAATCAATTAAATTCAACAGAAATAATGTTTTGAACTATTCATTATGATTGATAACAATTTTATTGAACAACAAAACCTTATTTGAAAGAAAAAAAATTTATAATATTCTCTTTGAATAATTTTAGAAAGTTATGGTTTTTCCGAAATATTCAACTTTGTGTCCACTTTTCAGTTAGTCAGGTAATAATTAATGCAATTTAGCGAATAAAATTGTTTGAACACATTGTTATTGTTCAAAGCTATTTTCTCCTATAATAATTAGAGAGAATCATTTTTTAAACAATCTCTTTCTTTTCTGTTAATATATTTTTCTGAAATAAACAGATGTTTAAAATATTCTTCCAATTTTCTATATAAATCATATTAAATGTAAATTTTCCTTTAAGTATTTACTAAGAGCGTTTTTTTTATTAATATTAATAGTCATAAATTGTTACGGCAATTGCGTTTGTTATATTGAGTTAATTATTATCTCACTAAGTAAACAATGCAACAAAAAATCTGAAAATTTAAGAAAAAACCGCAACTGTCTAGTATTACTATAGGTGAATATGGTTATAAACAATAATGTATGGTTTAAACAATTATTTTTGCTCAATTTCATTTATGATCACCTAGCTCTGAGTGAAAAATGCACAAAAAGTGGTACATTTAAAAAAACTGCAACTTTCTAGGATTATTCAAAGAGAATATCTTTAAAAATACTAATAAATTATTTAAACAATTATCTTTGTTGATTTGGATTAGTTATCACCTCACTATAATTGAAAAGTGGATCGAAAGTGAAAATTTTTAGAAAAAACTGCAACTTTCTAGCATTATTCTAAGAGAATTTTATTATATTTTTTGTATAATACCATTAAGCCATTTCTCTTTCGAAATAATAGGAAAAGGTTTAAACAATTATCTATGTAAAATTTAATTGATTATTGCCTCGCACTAACTGAAAAGTTGAAAACAATTTGAATTTACGTGTATTGTTGAAAATTCGTCTCCTTTAGTCGAAAATTAATCTTTTGTGTTAAAAATTTATCTTTTTGGTAGAACATTAAACAGTTCTGTAGAAAGTCCGTCTTTTTTGTTTGAAAATTCAAAATTTGGATAAAATTATTTTTTATTGGTTAAAAAATCATTTTCAGTTGAAATATCAACCATTACATTTTTTGTTGGGAATTCATCCTTTTTGTTTAAAAATTCAAATACTTGACTGAAGTTTGAACTACTTTGTTCTTTCATAAGAAACAATACGATTATACCAAATTTGCCCTCCTCAAATTGTGTCCAATTTTGAAATATTTTGAATTATTTTTTTCTTGTCTAAAAGAACGTTTCTACACTGTAAAAATTTTTGTAGTATATGATTTGTTTTTTCTTTACTCCACGCCAACTTTCATATAGAAAAAAATGGCTTCAAGTCCAATATATAGAGATATACTACTATAATTAAAATATTTTTTCTGATTGGTTATCATGAGATATGATCTAATTTAAATACCAATAAAGAATTTCGTAAATTAACGTACGTTACTTTGCATTACAAGTGGGGTATCTGGATTTCGATCCCTATGCCGGTACGAATGAAAATTTTGTTATTTAGTTCTTCCGGGGCTTTGGTGGTTTGGAAACGACATTGAACTGTAGCTCTCCTTAAAAGAAGCTGGTTACCTATCGAAAAACTATCGTGACCGTTACTTTTTTAAAAAAAGTAACGTGTTTCTTTCGAATTCTGCAAATTATGCTTACCAATGAAATTAAAGAAAACCAGAAAGACAAGAAGCAGTGTCGAAAATATGAGCCTCATTTTTTCAAACTAGAGAAAACTGATTGTTTTAGAGCTTTGGTGATTACTGACAGTTTTTTGAAAACGATTTACTTTATATTCATGAAAAATGGGACTAAATTCAGATTTGAGTAACAGGGATACTTAGTTTCTATTTCGTAAGTCGAATTCGATCTTGGATGGGTTATAATCATATAATCATATAATAAGCTTAAGATGTTTCTGCGAAGATCCTCTCGTAGAAAGATAAAAATTAACTAACGACGTAATGTGTAAATTATGTTGTGTAACTTGTGTCAATACCTAAATAATTTTTGTGAATTCATGGTCCTTCATAATTTTGAAATAAATGCTTTTCATCTAAAAATAATTTTGTGTTGGGCACACGAATAATGCTGTACGCAATTCCGTTAAGCATAAGCAACTTTAAATTTTAAATGATTAGAAGCAAAACCTGGAGAATTATCAACTTGAACCATTGTATTATTTATCCTATTCATTAATCAATTCTAGGCTATTCTATTCTGTAGGCAAAAAAATGCATAGCCAAACCAACGATTTTAGTAAAATCATTAAAGTAAGGATTTGCAGCTAAAGGTGGATGTCCCAATAATGTGAAGGTCTCAATATCGAGATACTTGGTTATTTGAATATGTCTTTTTGAAAATAAATTGAAAGTATATTATGTATTGAAGCAAATTAAAATAAGAATTTGACTTGATTAGGGAAGTTTAAATGATTTCAAGACAAGTATTTCACGAGTAAATGTAATGTTTTCATTCGAAAAGAACATTTTTATGATTATTACAAAATGAACGTGCATAAGCATACTTTCAATTGGAATTTTTTTAAATTGAAAATATCTAACATTGACTTTATTTATTCCTTGTTGATGCATCAGATTTTATGGTCTGAAAAGAAGAGGGCCAGAAATGAGACGGTATTAGTTTTTTGTAAAATTTTACTTTGACGATTTTCATCAAATCTCGACGCTTTTATACTGAAATAAATCATAAGAACGAATTGATTTTTTTATGAGTTTTAAAAAGATCTACAAATGTTCTTTTAACCGTCATTAGACCAACAGCATATCAGCTTGACTGAATCATGGATTTCACTATTTAAAATTAATTCAAATGATTATTTTGAAAAAATGAACCCGCAGATTAGGCGTCGTGCATAAATTACGTAGCCTTTTGTGTGTGGGGGGGGGGGCTAAGCTGTCAAAAACAATTGTTATGTAAGATATTTTCATGTCCGCGTATCACTGAAAAAACAAAAGTTAAACCGATTTTATTGGAAGCAGCGGTTTTTAAGACTAAGTCTTACTTTAGTACATAGTACACTGAATGTAAAAAACTGTGAGTTACTTTAATAGAAATTGTAATAGTATTACTTGCAATGTGCCTAATAATATTAGTAGCACCGAGTAATATTAGTATTGAACTTAATAATCATAAATTTACGAAAAAATAATAAATGCATAAGCAAATAAGGGGCCATCCACAAATAACTTAAGATATTTTTCTGGAATTTGTGCCCCCCCCCCCATGTGAGTTATCATTAGGTTTGCTCCGACCCCCAGGATCTTATTAAAAGTTTGTGAACATAGGGATCAAACATAAATATAAAATGTAAACTGTGGTTATTAAATAAATGTGAAATTTCAATGAAATTAGTTTCAGAAAAAAAATGATAATAACCATACGTGCTTATTTTTACAAATGTACAATTCCTTCGGCCCATAAAACATCTTTTTGACTTATACAGAAAAAAATTAACAACACTTCCAGACCAAAAAATATTTAATAAAATTTGACGTTTCGTCACTAGTCATAGTGACCTCATCAGTAAATCCATGGTTAAATCTATTAAAAGAATTACATAAGAAATTACATGAAAAGTAAAAGTGTTTTGAAACATGATTTTTTAACATCGAAATATAATGACTTATCAAGAATTACATAAGAAATTACATAAAAAGTAAAAGTGTTCTGAAACATGATTTTTTAACATCGAAATATGATGACTTATCATTAGGTAGAGCGGCGAAGTTCAGTCACAATAATAAAATTTTCGAAAAAAGAAAAGAAAAGGAGAGTTTCCTCCAGAAACAATGCGATTTCGATGTGACATCGTGGAAATTTGAAAAAAAAGTTTCGTAAATGATTTGGGAGAAAGAAAATTTAGGCGCCAAAGTTAAATTAAAAAACAAAAATTAAAAGCTAAATTCCATTAACAAATTTTATCTTAAATCATATTGTAAGCAGAATTATAAAATTTAAAATCAGTAATATTGTTCAAAGCATTGTCATTCTCATTTTTAATATACATCATCTCGACAAAGGTTTTTTTATAATAATTTGACTCCTTATGTAGTATTTTAATGTCATCCCATTTGATATAATTTGAATTTCCGTTATGGACAGAGTGGATGTGTCTAGCAATTTCTTTATGGTTTTTTGTACAATTGTTAATATTTCTGAAATGCTCATTTCTTCTAGTCTCTAGCGATCTTTCAGTTTGTCCAATATAGGACATACCAAAGAACAATCCAATTTATAAACAACATTACGCTGTTTTCATTTTTCCAATGGGTCTTTCCCCAATTTTATAAAACGGTCAAATTTTTAATCAATTCTCAAAATAGTATCAATATTAAAGTTAGAAAAAAGTCTACGAACTGGATAAGATATATCTGGTTAAAACTTAAGAGAGCAATTTTTTCTGTTCATTATTATTTGTTGAATTTAACTCGGAAGAAGGTTTTTTATTATTAATTCTAGTGAAATTAAAATTGCTGAATGTAGAAAAAATTTTCTCCTAAATTGTCGTCGTTCCGAATTGATTCCAAAAAATATGAATAACTGTGCTGAAAACGTTACTGAACTTAATATGTATAGTTCTTATTGTCAACAAAAAAATTAAACTCTGTAACTGATGAATTCAAAATCCAGCCCAGGAAAATTGAAATTGAAGATATTCATAATCATGTAAATTTTTTGATAAAGAATCTTGAAATTTCGAAAAATAAAATCAAAAGCCTTATGCCTAATGTAGAATTTACCATCTTTATTTATGAATTTGAAAATTGTAATGAATCTCATGCCTGCAAAGATGAAAAAACAATTCCTAAACCTGCGGCTGACATAATTCGACTTGAAAATTAAGTTCGTGTTCTGTTTCAAAAAAATGAAACCAAATGTGAGAAATTGTAAAAGATTTATATATTAATTTAGAAAAGATTCCATCTGAATCTAGAGAAGAATTTAGGCATAAAATATAATCTTTGACTTCAAATTATTTCAAAAAATCGAAAAAAAAGTTCTCATATCGATAAAGAAATAGCTAAGAATAATAAAATAGCAAACAATTTTATCAAGAATAACAAGGATATTTTAATCACTCGTGCCGAAAAAGTTAATGCTACTGTCATCCTCAAAAAATCTTCTTAATATTCTAAAATGAATGAAATGCTCAGTGAGTAAAATCTTATCTGATTCTATTCCGAAATTAAATTCCTTTGTTGAAAATTCTTTTACTTTTCGAGAAAATATTATTAAAATCAAAATTCCGGATAACCATATTTTTATGTATTTAGACGTAAAATCCCTATTTACTAATATACCTTCAGAATTGGTTCTCTCTGGTATCGATAAGAGATGGTGTTACATTAAAAACTTCCCTAATATTTCTCAAAATTATTTTAAATCTGGTATCTCTTTTCTCATGAATTCTACTAGTTTTCAATTTGATAATAATTATTACAATCCAAAATTCGGGACTCCAATGGGGCCTCCGATATCAGGTATTCTGGCTAAAATTGTCTTACAAGATCTCGAATTAGAAATTGAAAAAAATTTAAAGGTCAATATCCATTCCTTTTATAGATATGTTGATGACACTTTTCTTATTGTTCAAAAAGACGAGATTGAAAACATTGTTTCTTGTTTTAATAGCTATCACGAAAAGTTAAAATTCACATTTGAAGTTGAACCTGAGAATTATATCAGTTTTTTAAACTTAAAAATTATCAGAAAAAATTCAAACGATATTATAACGAACTGGTTTAGAAAAAGTACATATTCCGGTAGACTTTTCAATTTTTTATCAAATAATCCCATACACCAAAAGATTGGTATTTTGAAGAATATAGTCGATTCAGCTATTCTTCTCTCCAATGAATCTTTTCACCATGAAAATTTAAATTTAGTTTAAAAAATATTGAACTACAATAGTTATCCTAAACGTTTTATTGAAAAAAACCAATCAAAATAAGACTTTTTCAAATTAATAATAAAAAACCTTCTTTCGAGTTAAATTTAACAAATAATAATCAACAGGAAAAAAATTTCACTTTTAACTTTTTTCCAGATATATCTCATCCAATTCATAGACTTTTTTCTAACCTTAATATTAATACTATTTTTAGAATTAATTCAAAATTTGACTGTTTTATAAAATTGGGGAAAGACCCACGGGAAAAAATAGAACAGTGTAACGTTGTTTATAAATTGGAGCGTTCTTGTGGTATGCCCTATATTGGACAAACTAAAAGATCGTTAGAGACTAGAAGAAATGAGCGTTTCAGAAATATTAACCATTCTACTAAAAACCATAAAGAAATTGCTAGACACATTCACTCTGTTCATAATGGAAATTCAAATTATATCAAATGGGATGACATTTGAATACTACACAAGGAGTCCAATTATCTTAAAAGAACCTTTGTTTAGATGATGTATATTAAAAATGAGAATTACCATGCTTGAAACAATAATACTGATTGAAGATTTTATAATCCTGCTTATAACATGATTTCAGATAAAGTTTTGTTCATGAAATTTACCTTTCAAAATTCGATAAAAAATTCAAATTTTGCGCCTACATTTTCTTTCTTCCTAATCAATCAATCTTTTTCTAGAAATCATGAATTTTATTTAAATTCTACATTCTTCATCACAATGTAATAATTACCAGAAATGTTTTTTTTTTCCAAATACTAATCTCAATTTTTTCATATAATCGACTCTTTTATTTAAGAAACCTTTACGTTTTAAATTTCCCATTTAACCATAGATTTCTGATGAGTTTACTATGACTAGTCTGGAAGTGTTGTTAATTTTCTTCTATATTTTCCAATGCATTTTTGGACCACCCTGATGTGTATATATGTTACAGGCAAAGTATATAATCCAGCAATATATATAATCCCTAGGCATTATATATAATGCCAAGAAGAGATCAGGCAAAGTATGTAATAAATATTCTCCATTTGAGCTGTGTTTCTTTTTTTCAAACCTTCATTACTTTGATGATTTTAAACACATTGAGATGAATTTTACTTGATGATACACAATAAGATGCACTTGGAAAAATATGTCTGTTGCAAACATAAATTTAATTAATTTGAGGATTTTTGAGAAACAAATATCAAAAGTCAATTTTTGAAAAAAATCCACTTTTGATTTTCTTGAGAGAAATTTCTAAATATTGGTTACGATGTGCTCTAAAAGCCTGGTGAATGTAAAAATAGGATCTCCCTTAGTTTTCGATAAATAGTTAAGAATGCATTGGAATTTTTTTTCATTTTTCATTTTTCATTTGTTCAAATACGAATCAAAACTTATTCTTTAAATATCGTCCCCATGAGTCTATTTTATTGGGCCTCAAACAATCCAATGAGTGAAAAATTGTGTTTCGCGAGTTTTTGGCTCTAATTATTAAATATGCATGAAACACTTCTTTCTATTATAAATAAGATGTTTATATACATTAAATAAACAATTAATTATAGTTTTTAGGAATTTTCACTTAGAATAGAGTTCGGAAGTCGCAGTTTTCCAAATTTTCAACTCATTTTCAACTTTTTGGTTAGAGTGAGATAATAATAATTCGAGTTGATAAAAATATTTGTTTAAATAATTTAGTATTATTTTCAATAATATTACTTTGAATAATGCGAGAAAGTTGTGGTTTTTGATGCAATATTAAACATTTTTCCACATTTCAATTCGTGTGAGGTAATAATGGATTCAATTTAACAAATCTAATGTTTTTTTAACAAATTGTTATTGTTTATAACCATTTTCTCCCACAGTTATATTAGATAGTTGCTGTTTCTTTACTGAAATTTCCAACTTATAGTCCACTTTGTACTTAGAGTCAGGCAACAATTAATGCAAATGTGAAAACTGAACATAAGATCAAAATTTCACAATAAAACCGCAACTAACAAGCAGTAATAAAAAAGATAGTTATAAACAATAATTATTTATTCAAACGATTATGTTCGCTTAATCGCATCCATTATTACCTTACACTAGTTGAAAAGTGGATAAACAGTGGAAAATTATAGAAAAAACTGCAACTTTCTAGCATTATTCTAAGAGAATATTGTGATAAATAATGATAAATTGTTTGAACAATTATTTATATTCAATCTAATTTATTATCGACTCGCTTCAACTGAACAGTTGATAATAAGTTGAAAAAGTTGAAAAAAACTGCGACTTTATAACTCAGGGCTAAAA
>JAABKJ010001938.1:0-29159 GCA_011634705.1 Andricus grossulariae
TTTATTTTAAAATTACTACCGAAATATCCTTTAGAATTCCACTCTTTTAATAAATCAAAAGTAGAAGTTTGAAGTTTGTTGAGAGAATTAGAAGCAATTTTGTCATATGTACTAGTGTATCTCTTTTCTTATGAATTCTACTGGTTTTCAATATGATAATAATTTTTACAATCAGAAATTCGGGTCTCCAATGGGGTCTCCGATATCAGGTATTCTTGCTGAAATTTTCTTACAAGATCTCGAATTTGAAATTTAAAAAAAATTAAAGATCAAAATCCATTCGTTTTATAGATATGTTGATGACTTTTCTTATTGTTCGAAAAGACGAAATTGAAAACGTTGTTTCTTGTTTTAATAGCTATCACGGAAGGTTAACATTCACATTCGAAGTTGAATCTGAGAATTTTATCAGTTTTTTAAACTTGAAAATTATCAGAAAAAATCCAAACGATATTATCACGAACTGGTTTAGAAAAAGTACATATTCCGGCAGACTTTAAAATTTGTTGTCAGATAATCCTATACACCAAAAGATTGGTATTGTGAAGAATTTAGTCAATTCAGCTATTCTTCTCTCCGATGAATCTTTTCACCATGAAAATTTAATTTTAGGTGAAAGAATATTAAATTACAATTGTTATCCTAAACTTTTAATGGAAAACCACATCGAAATAAGAATTTTTTAAATTATTAATAGAAAACCTTCTTTCGAGTTAAATTTAACAAATAGTAATCAACAGAAAAAATTGGTCTCTTAACTTTTATCCAGATATATCTTATCCAATTCGTAGACTTCTTTCTAACTTTAATATAATTACTATTTTTAAAATTGATTCAAAATTTTACCGTTTTGTAAAATTGGAGAAAAACCCATTGGTAAAATTAGAACAGTTTAATGTTGTTTATAAATTGGATGGTTCTTGTGGTATGTCCTATATTGGACAAACTAAAAGATCGCTAGAGACTAGAAGAAATGAGCATTTCAGAAATATTAACCATTGTACTAAAAACCATAAAGAAATTGCTAGACGCATTCACTCTTTTCATAATGAAGATTCAAATTATATCAAATGGGATGAAATTAAAATACTACATAAAAAGTCAAATTATTTTAAAAGAACCATTGTCGAGATGATGTATATTAAAAATAAGATTGACAATGCTTTGAACAAAATTATTGATTTCAAATTTTACATTTCTGCTGATAATATGATTTTAGATCAAGTTTTTTAATGGGATTTTACCTTTTAAAATTCGTTACAAAAATTTTAATTTGGCGCCTGAATTCTCTTTGTTCTGAATCAGTATGTTCGATCCTTTTAGTACTCGTTCGACTCGGGGCCTGCGTGGCACATTGTACCATGCTCCCTTTTTGAAAAATATTTTTCTAGAAATCATGAATTTTTATTCAAATTCTAAATTCTTCATCACAGTGAAATGATTACCAAAAATAGTTTTTTCCAAATTTTAATCTCGTTTTTTCTATATAATTGCCCCTTTTATTTACGAAACCTTTAGTTTCAAATTCCACGATGTCAGATCGAATTGGCATTGTTTTTGGAGGAAACTCTCCTTTTCTTTTTTCGAAAATTTTACTATCGTAACTGAACTTCGCCGCTCTACCTAATGGTAAGTCATTGTATTTCGATGTTAAAAAATTATGCTTTAAAACACTTTTACTTTCTGTATAATTTTTTATGTAATTCTTTTAATAGATTTACCCATGGATTTCTGATGAGGCTACTATGACTAGTGACGAAACGTCAAACTTTATCAAATCTTAATTGGTCTGGAAGTGTTGCTAATTTTCTTATATAACTGAGGGATATTTTTTCTCGACATGACAATTGCATGGAAAACGTATCATGTAATTACAGTATTCGTGGAAACTTGCCAGCGAATACATTTTTCTGCTTTTCTCCGAGTATTGCGATTGCTCAAAGGAAAATTGATCTCAAGATTGCGAAGCGCTTTATAATTTTATTTCTTGTTTACTGCCTAAGGACTGGGTTTAAAATCATTTCGCCATTCATATAGAAAACCCTTTTTCAAATTCCATGTTTTATTGTGCGAAAGTAATAAACTATATCAGAACATTTTGAGAAAAAAATGACTCATTGAGTTTTGGATATGAGAAAAGTGTCTGACTTTTTTGGTACAAGTAGACACTGCCATGCAATTTATTCAAGAATTAATCTGCATACTTTATTCAAATTTGACTGACGTTCTCAGGTGGAAATTTAATACTGGTCAAGTTTGGTCTGGTACCGTGCCAGTTATTGGCACAATAACACAGAGAATAGTTATCACTTATCAGGGTTGGTCAAAAATAGCAATTTGAAAAATGCAAGGTGATATCGAAAATTCCTGTTAGTTTTTGAAAAAAGAGAATCCCTAAGAAAATCCTTTGTTTTATTCCTAAACAAATCTTCAAATAACAATAACGTAAACATGAGAAAATGAACATTGTATATGGTGCCAATGGATTCGTCTCGAAAATATCTACAACAGATGGTATACTGAGTCCTAACTATTAGCAGAAAAAGTAAATTACGTAAAAAATAATATTTTTTTTTTCTATGAAATCTCACAACACCAATAAATTCGTCATAAAAAGTTATGCTAGTATTGTCCTGAACATTTTTTTAAAGCACAAAAACAAATAAGGGACCCTATCTTACGCAATTCTTTCCGAATATATTTTTTTTCTCGTGAATTTATGAACTAAGTAAGTGAATTTTCAACCGAAAATGATGAATTCTCATAAAAATATGTAATATTTGATATTTCGATAAGTTGAATTGAACAAAAAAGAATTTCAAACAAAGTATTTAAATACTAAACCAAAAAAAATTTTGCAGTCAATGAAGAAAAAATTTTCATCCAAAATGTTGAATTTGTAGATAAAAGTCGTGATTCCTACCGAAGAGTGGAATTTTCAACCCAATAATTGAATTTTCAATCAAAAAGACAAATTTTCAAGCCAAAAGATGATTAGTTTTGTACTAAAAAAGACAAATTCTTAACAAAATGCATATATTTTCAAACAAATACGGATTTTCAAGAAAATACGTAAATTTCTAACCAAATGGTTGAATTTTCAACTAAGAAGATTAATTTAAAAAAAATATATATATATATAATAGTTGATATTTCAACAAACAAAAATTTCAGTTCGAAACCGAATAGAATTGAATTCAACCAATAATGACAAATTTTCAACAAAATACTTGAATTCTCAATATTTTTTATTATTTTTTTTTTAACCAAAAAAGGCGAATGTTTTTGACAAAATAAGTACATTTTCGACTAAATAGTTCAATTTTGAAGAAAGCGGAATAATATTTTCTACCAAAAAAGACGAAATTTCAACGAAATACATACATTTTTAACTAAATAGTTAAATTTTGAACTACAAAAGATAATTTTGTAACAAAAAGCGCATTTTCAACAAAATAGTTAAATTATCAACTAAAGAAGATTATTTTCTAGGCAAAATAATTTCTACCCAATTTCATTCCACCAAATTGTTTAAGTTTTTATCATATTGTTAAATTTTCGAAAGGAATTTTCGATTAGAACTTTCAACCCAAAAACGTAAATTTTCGACAAAGTAGGTAATTTCCAACCAAAAAAGATTAATTTTTAACCAGAGAGTTGCATTTTAAACAACAACAAAATTTATTTGTTCACCAAAAAAGACAAATTTTTAACAAATAAGTACATTTTTAACAAAATAGTTAAATTTTTAAGAAAGGGGAATAATATTTTCAATCAAAAAAGACGACATTTCAACAAAATACATAGATTTTTAACTAAATAGTTAAATTTTCAACTACAAAAGATAAATTTGTAACAAAAACCATATTTTCAACCAAATTCTTAAATTATCAACGAAAGAAGTTAATTTTTTAAGCAAAATGATTTTCACCCAATTTCATTCTACCAATTTGTTGAAGTTTCTAACATATTGTGAAGTTGTCGAGATGAATTTTCGATTAGAAATTTTAACCCAAAAACGTGAATTTTCGACAAAAAAGGTAATTTTTAAGCAAAAAAGATTAATTTTTAACTAGAGAGTTCCATTTTCAACAAAAAAATTATTTTTCTGCCAAAAGAGATGAATTTTTAAAATAATAAAAATATCAATCAAATTGTTGAAGTTTCAAACCAAAAAGACTACTCTGAAGAAATTATAAAATTGAACGTTTGTAAAATCAAATACTTATTCTTATTCACACATTTTATTTTCTAAAACTAATTTTATTAAAGTTTCACGTATATTCAATTAACAGAATTTCTTTTTTATATGTAGGGGAAACCACCCTACAGCAGATAATGATTTACAGTAGATAATCTTAATTAATTGGAAAACTGGCAAAAAACGTTCATTATTTTTCTTAGTATAATATTTCAAGAAGGATACTATATTTTCTGATGGCGTTTCATTGACATTTTATGATTAATTGATTTTTGAGAGCAAAAAGTTAATTTTCAACCTGAAAAAATTGCACCTCTGTATTATTAATACTTTTTACCTTACTGAAACATTTCTGTGGCACTTTTATACATTAGCATCAAAGCTTGAAGTTTAGTGAACAATATTTATTGATACAAAGCATTCTTTCTTTATTATTTATTATTATTTCAGTGGTTTTAATTTAAAGGTTGTGTTTGTTTATTTTGATTTGTAAAGTTTTTAAATTTAAGTTACTGTAAAAAATAAACCAAGAAAACAGCGTAAATTATTAGTTGATAAAAATCACATCAATTTTAGTTGTGTTAAGGAGTCAAATGGAAAAGATATTATTTTTAGGATTAAGGTATGTAAAAATTTTGAACTTTTCTGTCATCACATGTCAGGTTAACCAATCGTACCAATCTCACGGAATGTAAGCTTTTGTGAATTTGTAAAATTAATCATCGTTTCAACGATTATCAACTCAATAAACTAATGTTGATTGTAAGTATACTAATGATACATTTTAATTATCGAGAATTAATTATTGTGTCATGCCCAGGAGCAATACCAGAAACGATTATCTATTGATGGATAGAGGTGTCAAAATCTTATCCTTGTCCGGGTCTTATAAAAATCTTTAATACAGCTAATTGACTCATTTCGTGATATTTTTTTTCTATAAGAATATTCAATTGAATATGTAGGCTTTATTAAAAAAGAAAAAATTTTCCTCATTTCTGGAAACTCATGCAGTTAAATACTGTTGATTTTTTTCCTATCTACTGTAGGGTTGTTTCCCCTATGTTCGTTCCCTAAGTTCATAAAATCTTAGGAAGATTTTGGAAGGGGGGTTCGAAATTTTCAGAAAAACACCTCACGTGATTTGTGTCTGAATCCTTATTTGTTTATTCATTATTATTATTTTTTAAATCTATGAGTATCGCGTTTTATGATAATACTAATATTGCTATAGGCGCTAATAATAATATTATGTAAATCATGAGTGATACGGTTAGAATGATCAATAAAGTAATTTACATTGTTTATATTTAATGTAGGTACTAGATCCTATGCTGCCTTGAGCGGAGTTCGCCGGAGTTATCTGCGATTTACCACGGAAACTTTACCTCACTTTGGTGTACCCAGCTCGCGTTTACCTTTAGACCGATCAGGTTACATTTTTCAGGGATCGTCTTTTTTTATAAAAAGGTTTAAGAATTATCAAGGAAACATTGCATTTTTTCAACATTGCGATTTTTTAATAACCCTATCAGGAACCTTCCGTTATTGTTATTTTCAACAAAAACTATCTCGTAAACCGTAAGAGATAGGTAGAAATGGATGTCATTTTTGAGTTTTGAGTACCGCATATACTGCACTATAATATGATATCCATATCATAAACTGACATCGATTTTGACCTATTACGTACGGTTTACGAGATAATTGTTGTTTAAAATAACAATAACGGAAGGTTCCCTCAGGTTCCAGAGGAATGTTCCAGGGACGTTCTGTGCTATTAGCGAGGCTATTAGGGTAATAGTTATCATTAGAGATCTTGCTAGTAGTGCGGGGTGCTTCTAAAATTTCCACCTAGTTTTATTGAGAAAATTACCATTTTTCTGCTTCCATTTTTGATGGTTTATTAAATTCTTATTTTTTATTATATGTTTGTAGTTTTGGATTGCATCGTATCGGAATGGAGTGAGTGGTCGAGCTGCAGTAATAAATGTGGCATTGGAGTTCAAACTAGAACTCGAACTGCTCTCCAGCCGGATCAGAATGGAGGAAAGCATTGTCCACAAATGGAACATTCGCGATCTTGCCAGAGTTATGATGCGTGTCACCGGAAAATTCATTTGCATCATGCCAAAGGTAACTTTAGCAAACTGATTTGAATTAGAGGTTTAAGTTTTTGTGATAATATACAATCGTTGCAAACAATTCACAACTACATTTAAAGTTGTGAACGTGGTTCTGAATCCACATCCTGATAAAAATTATCCGGCTACGCTTTTATCCAGCTTTACATGGAAAAAATGTGTAGCTCAAACAGAAAAAGACTGTAAATCGAATGAATAAAATATATTAGGACAAAGTAATTTTATTTTTTGAAACAGCTAACTGTATAAACTCGATTCAACAATTTTCATATTTTTAAATTAGCTATGAGACGTCCTGAGTTTTAGATATCATACAAAATCGGAACTTAAAGTACAACTTTTTGGTTAGTGATAAACTCGAAGAAATGAAATACGTTTCAATCCAAGTTTTGAGGAATGACAGAAGTTTAAAAACTAGATATGCTATTAATTCCAATTATGTACATTTTAAATAAGCCCTTATAATCTGTTTAATTGCGAAGTAAACTGTTAAATACATTATTAATTTCAAACTTCTGTCAAAATTAATCCTATTTCATTAGCGCCAAATTTACCGTATTTAATATCTTTGTTTTAACAATTTAATTATGTGATTCTTGAATAACAATATAATAAATTCTGTCGCAAATCCCTACTTTAATAATTTGACCAATATCGTTTGTTCGTTTCTGACAATATTTGTAGCTAGATCAAGGATAAATATCGTTGCTTTATCAATAAATTTTTTTCCGGTTTGATATAACATATCTCTGATATTTACCGTGAAGCCAAAAAACACGGTGTGTCTTTAACTGTTTTCTACCCATTTTTTTAAATCTCATTTCTGTGATTTAGCATCCAAAAAGGCCTTTAATGGTGAATACTTTTGAAAACCTTGAACTTATTAAAATTATTTGAAACAGATGCATAAAGTCAGTTTTAATAACTTTTTTGTAATTTAATTTTCAGAACATCCGTTTTCTAAAGTACTATTTGAAATAAGTTAAGGTAGTTTTCGCACAGTGGTCAAAACCAGGAAATTACTGTTCATAATCCTCTACAGGATTTCTATATGGATCTTCAACTTTCTTTTTATAAATTCTCAGAATAGAATTTTAAGGTTATCAATATATTAGATTGTTTAATTTTGTTCGTGCGTAACAACATATAAACAAATATAGTGACAATATTAATTTCGGGTCATTTTCTTACCAAATAATTTTGAACTTTAGTTATGTTAGCTCTTTTGATCAATGCAAAAACTGAAAAACAATGGAATTGCTTTCAATATTCGTATTGCTCAACATGAACCAATCATGGGTCAGTTTTGTTTCAGTTTACTCAAGGAACATAAATAATAGATTTAATTGACAAGTTAATTGCTGTAAACAATTCATTCAAATCAATTCTTCAGTATATCTGTTTGTGGTGGAAACAAATTATTTTGTTATAAAGTTTTGAACAATGTGTAACCTATTAAGTTTCATGGGCAAACCAATTGCCATAGTAGAAATGTCAATCTTAGGATGAACATTTTTCTTTAAAAGACGATTTTTTATGAAAAAGGATTTAAAATTTTATTTGTCTAAATAATTTTTGTTCAAGAAATTTATTTGAAAATGTGAGTTACGAAGAAGCTAATAGCTCTATTTGATTCTACGAAAAAAAAGTTATATAGAGTCCATGTGTTAGACAATTTTTTCCTCAACCTTATTTGTTATGTAGTATAATATGAATTGTTTATTTATACTACATGAATGAATCAACATAAAAAATCAAATGGTGCTATTAGTTTTTTTTATAACTGACATTTTTAAACCAATTGTTCAAACTACAATTATTTAACTAATTGAAAATTTAAATTCTATTTTATGAAAAATTATCTTTCAATGAAATGTGTTCATCCCAATGTTAACTTTTCTTCTATTTCAATTGGTTGTCCCATGAAACTTGATAGGTTAAAAAATTATTCATATCTTTATAAGTTGTTTATAAATTTTCAAATGTTGACAATTTTGTTACTAATACTATTCTGATAATAAATTACAACGATTTTAAGATAACATACTTTTTTATAGAACAAATTGACATACTGACGAGTTTGTTTAAATAAATTGTTTATAACAATTAACTTGTACATCCATGGCGAGTTTATTTAGGCAACTTTTTAAAGATAAAAGTCACATTACTAAAATTGCTTATTTTTTCAATATTTTTCCTTATATATACTGTTGCACGCCAAATTAAATTGAAAAATCATAGAGTTTAAAGACTTTGACAATTTTATTCTGAAATGGAGCCTTGAGAGGATTATTAACAGTAAATTTTTACGATCTGGAGGATTGAAATGATGTTAATTATTTTAATATTAGTTTTTGTGATTAAATCTTTCCTTACTGCCGGTTGTTATCAACATTTTTCAAAATGATTGAATATTAATCAGTCATGACTTTTTTGCAGGGGAAAAAAGTTTCCTATAACTCTATTTTCAATTTGAAAAAATTAGTTTTTTAAAAATGGTTTCAACGGCTTCAGACCATAGAAAAATTTTCTTTCAAAATCGGAATCAAAAGAGTTGTGAATATTTTCCCGAAAAAATGAGCCATCATTTATTCAAATTTAAACTATTTTTTTTTTAAAAGATTGAATTTTTTTATTTAAAAATAATTTTTTTGTTTTAAAATCACATCATCAGTAATATCAAAGACAAATATAATATTATTTTTATTCATAAAATGATAGAAATACTGATTTTTGTTCAGAAATCTCATTTTTGACACAACTACTAAGTGTGGACCATTTTCGGTATAAATAAAAAAACTTAAATTTTGAATACAATAAAAATTGAATATAAGTACAACTTTCATCTACGATGCACAGGAAATGAGTTGATTTACAAAAACCTATGTAAAAAATTTTAGCCAAATTTGTCACTGAAAAATAATTTTTGAAAGCCATACCTCCTAGACCATAAGAGATAGATCATTCCATTTTTTTAGTTTCACGGGAAATTTCACACATTTAAATTCTTCTTTTCGCTACTTTGGACGAAGAATGCCCTGAAAAGGAGAAATTTCTAAAAAAGCTGATTGAAACTGACTTAATACACCTGCTTTAATTAATTTTAATTTCAGTTCATCCCGTCTTTTTGCTCTTCTTCAAATTTAAAAAATGATCCATTTATTTCGATTTTTTGAAAAAAAGAAAAAATATATATTCTCAAAACCCCCACTTTTTCTTCTTGAAACTTCAAGAAATAACAAATACTAATATAGTCTACTAACTATATATTGCCCATTTGGTATTTTTATGATTTTAGGGAAATTTTGGTTTGTTTTAAAAGCTTACCCTTTTTGCAATTTTTCATATTTTAAGGTTTTCTTGTTTGAGTTTGTCAAGTTTTTTTTTCGCTTTTTCGAAACTAATGAGAAAAACAAAGAATGCATAAAAAGTGGTAAAGCTATTTCAGTTTGTTGAAAAATTAAAACAGGTAATTTTCATAAAACAGCTACCTTTTTTTTCGCTGAAATTTTCAGGAGTGGTAGGTAATATATTGTATGGTCGAGGCGGGCTGATGAGCTTTTGTTTTTTTTTTCGCGGGAACATAACATCAATTCGGGTAAAATTTTTTTTACTTCAGAGTAATTATTGTTATTTTTTCATTTTTCTTCATGCATTATTTCATAATTCGTACATTTTAATATGTTCTCTGAAATAAAACATTTTGCAGACATGATAATTATCTAATACATTAAAAACTCTAAAATCTAAAGAAAAAACAATATTACATCTAGAATTATGTTGGACTCAGCTATTATATTCTAATAACTGAGAAACAAGAGAAACATTAAAATCTAAACTATTGCAAAGTTTTAAAGAAAAAAGAACCATAAAATAATTTTTTCTCCCGTAAAACGGAAAAATACCAAATGGAAATTTACGGCAAGTACGTACTGTTTGATATCTATTATTTCTGGAAATTTCAGAAAGAAAGGTTGAGTTCTTGAACTTTTTTAATGGTTTTTAATATCAATTCGCAAAACACTCATTTTACTCTTAACATTTTTAAATAATAGTGAAAAATGTAAAAATGTCGCTATATAAATATAAAAAGATCTGTCTCCTTATTTTCTACGTACAAAAATATATTTGATGTTCAAGCCAATACTAAACATGTCACCTGCCGGCCTGCATGTTTTGAAATGGATTCGCTCTTGAATATTTAGAGCCTTTTTTATGTCAAAAGCACAGGCTTCACTTTGAGGTCATTTCCATAAAAATATACATACTAACCTCTACAGAAAAAAATCAGTTTTATTCAAAAATGCCCCTGGGGATTTTGGGATCTCAAAATGATTGTGAGGTATCACAGAAATGGGATTAGAAAAAAAAGAGAGGTGAAAGGCCTCTTGGGTTAAAGGCAGTCAAGGCACACCATAAAAAGTTTTCTGAAAGAAACCGATATAGAAAAAAAAAAACATTATGAATGATGTTTGATGAAAATGCAATTTGAATTTTCAGACGTGGCAGTCGTCTCACCTGTCATGCGGCCAAGTCCCAGTCAGAATTCTATCCGGAAAGTTACTCCAGGGTAAGTGTCTAGAATCCAGAATCTAGAGTCTCGACTCCATAAGCCGTAATGGCGTTGAAAGCTCACCGGAAAATTATTCGAAGCAAGGTGAATGAGCAGGGGAGAATGCGAGTTCGGGTAACATCCACCCTCGTTTGTGTAAAGTTGCATTGATCAAGGTTGACACTTTCCTACACTTTCGCATTCGCCTACACATTCACACTAAAGCTATACTTAGGGCAGAACTTGAGACAGTTTCAATAAGTCTTCGTTTCAGAGCGTAACGAAAGGGGATGGAGATTCATGCATATATGTCTTTATTGCTACCACAGAGAGACACCCTTACCTTTCTTCCCTTCTATCGGCTCTCTCGAAGAATTTTCAAATATTTCCAAGATCAAAAAGCATTTTATCTATCTAAAAACATTTATATTCAAATTGTTTTCCTTATACATTTGCTGTGCGAATGAAACTTCCATGGTAATATTTTTTATCTCAGAAGAAGTACTTTAAATATCGTGAAAGTTTGTATTTAACTGAACTTGGGGAACATTTTGTTCAATTTTCCTTCCGAAAATGTGGAGGAGCGTTGGATTACATAACAATTATTGGTTCGATTTACACCAAGGAGTGGAAGGTTAGCTGCACGAACGTAAAACTATTGCGGGAAGCGAAACTTTAGCCTCAAAGGCTCGAAAAGAGCGTGAAAGAAGGGTTGCTAACGTATAAAATTCATGTACTTCAGCTGATCGAAATCGTCCAAACATAAATTCAAGCAAAACAAACATAACATAAAAGATTTATTGTCTTGTTTCCACTTTCAATATTTATATGAACAAGTACTTACGACTTTAGTCAGTAATCAATCCGAGTTCACTTTTTAAGAGGCAGCACCCAACAAGTTTTTTGATGCAATAAACGCTTTTAAAGTGATGAAATTATTCAAACTTTAAGAAAAGTCCCAATCTGCCACTTGTATCCATCATTACATTTGATCACCTACGTTACTGACAGTTTCGATCAGCTGGAGTACATATATTTTATAAGTTGGCAACCCTTCTTTCACGCTCTTTCCAAAGCGAATATTTCGATCTCCCCAACCTCACACTCGTCGGTGTAAATCCAACCATTGAAACTTGCCGATCCATTTAGTTTTTATAAGAATCGTATAAGATTTTTTTTTTAATGAGTTATAGCTCACCTAAGTCAAGAGTCGCCGATTATTTAATTTTACTTTACCGATATTTGAAGTACACTCGCAAAAGCAGAGTGATTTAATATCACCCCTTTAATACTCATTTGATTCCTGTAATGAATTAAAATAATCATCACTGCTGTGAATTTAATTGGTGGATGAAAATAACGAGAAATTTGTGGTTTTGAAAGGAGGAAGTGGTTTCAAGGGTGAGCAAAATGAGCATTGAGCAAACTCGCGTTTATACTTCATCAAAAGCAGAACTCTCGTCGAAGTCATACTCACTGCACACGTACGCCAATCCAATTCCTTACATACTATTGACCAACATACAGAGACCATTAATCTAGCTGTCGTTATGCCAAGCACGTCGTCCCATGTTTATCATTGGTATATGCTGGAATAATCAACCATGCCTACTCAAATACGCCGACCTTCATCAGACAATATTCACATGTACACAGATCATTCTCACATAATTTAGGAGTACATCCTTAATAATTTTTTATACACTTATTAGATATCAAGCTACTAGAATTTATCAGAAAAATTAGTCAAAGTTGGAGCTGTGCGCCAAGAAAAAGGGTTGGAAACCTGTTGCGATAATTAAGTTGTTCAACTCTCCCCTGTCCATACTTTCCACCCCTACTAACCTCCCTTTCCTAACTTCTCGCCTCCCATAATAATCCTCCGGTCACTTCCCTTCCCTTACCCTAATAACCGTCCCTTTACTTTTTTCTTCCGTTGTCATCCCTTCCACTACTTTTCCCGCTGATAACCCTATTCTCAATTCCTCCACTACCCTCCCCTCAACCACTTCATTACTTCCCTTTCCCTAATCATCCTTTCTTCCCTACACTTCTACCCTTTATTTCCCCTTCAATCACTTACCCGCCTTTGCTTCCCCTACTTTCCCTCTCATGACTTCTCCACCCTCACTTCCTCTACTTCACATCCCCTCTCACTTCCATTCACTCTACATACTTCCCTTCTCTCACTTATATGCACTACCCTTCTTCGAACTTCCCTTTACTTCCTTCACTCCATATACTTCGCCTCTCACACTTAACACACTTCCCTTACTTCTACACTCCTCTCTTCACCTAAACCCTTTTCCCTTATTTTCCCCACTTTCCCTCTCCACACTTTCCCACTCACTTACCAAGTCTTCTTCACCCTCGCTTCTCCACACTCACTTTTCCTCTCCTCACTTCACTCCAGACCCAATACTTATCCTTTTCCACTCACCCTCACTCCACCTAATTCCACTCCCCTGAATTACCGTACTTCCCCTACTTCCCCTACTTCCCTTATTCTCACTTATCCACCATCACTTCCCCTACCACCTTTCTCCTACCTCCAAATACTCCCCTTACCATAACTTTCCTTCACTTCCTTTTACTCCCTTCACTCCCTCTACTCCACTTAATTCTCCTTTCCCACTTACCTTCACTTCCCCTACTTTCCCTTCCATAACTTTTCAACCTTGAATTCTCCTACTTCTTTTCCCTTCTCCTAACGTCTCTACTACCCATACTTCTCTTCTTCTAACTTCCCTTCACTCCTAAGATTTTTCAGTCACCCATTTACCCTTACTATCCCTCCTGCCACTCTTCACACTTCATTCACACTTGTTCCCTTTATTTCCACCACTTCCCCTTCCCACACTTACTTGCCCTCTCTTCCCCTACTTTCGCTAACAGAACTTTCCCACCCTCACTTTCCCTACTTCCCTACTCCTACTCACCTTCAATTCCCCTACTTCCCTTCCCTTCTCCTAACTTCTCTTCACTTCTCATACTTCCCGTCTCCCACTTCTCCTACTTCCACTCCCTACATTTCAACGTCATCCGCTCCCCTCATTTCCCCCACTACTCACTTCATTCACCCACAACTCGCTTTTTCTACTTCCCCTTTCGTTGCTTACCCAATCTCGCTTCCTCTACTTCCCCTCCCTTTCCTTAGCAACCCTCGCTTCCCCTACTTCCCCCACAACCCCAAAAACTACCGCATGCAAGTGCAATAAGAATTTTTCGGAATATTGCCCTTAATCAATACTCAAACTTTTTTTTATAGATCCCCATGAAAAAATAAATTACAAGATCTTATATGTTTGATAAATAATTTTTCATTGTTTAAGCAAATTTTGTTGATTTAAACAATTTATTTTTCACAGAATATCGCGAATCAAGGATATTTTATTGATACTATGGTCTATTTAATGAACTTGAAGGGTGTATTTTTTATTCACATTGCTTACTTATTGTTTAAACAATTTATTTTTGCTTATATTTAACTTTTTAACGGAAAAAGCTAGAAAGTCGTACTTCTTTGTCAGTTTTTCAACAAGTATCAAAATGTTAATCTGAACATTATTTTTGCCAAGTTATTTAATATTATTTGACCAATTTTCATTTGTTTAAACAATTCATGATCTTTTAATATCGCGAATCAATGCCATTTACTGAATGTTTTGGCCTAATTTATGAATGTGAATAGTGAATTATTTGATTTTAGTTGCATATTCACTGTTTAAACAATTTTAAATTGTTCAAATGCAACTTTTAACAGAAAAAAGTTCGAGAAACGTTTTTTTGTGCTATTTTTTTTATAAGATCCATTACTTTCTCCTAATTCTCAGATTTCTTAACCTATTTCTTATTGTTGAAACGATTTTCATTGGTTCAAAAAAATTATTATCTAACAATATCGCAAATTAGTGGTATTTTCTGAATACTATGGCTTCATTATTAAATGTGAACACTCATTTCTGAACATATTCGGTATTTTTCATTATTCTTATGTATGTAAAATTTGTTTTTAAAGTAATACCCATATACCACTGTTGCTTCAAACGACAATTTTTTCATACATAAGAAGAATTGAAAATCACGAATATATTCAGAAATAGGTGTTCACATTTATTAGTTAGGCTATAACATTAAAAAATACATAGTATTAATAAAATACCCTTAATTTGCGATAGTTTATCGAATTAAAACTGTTTAAATACATGTTCATCAGGATCTATAAAAAAATAAGATAGAAGTGATAATTAAGGGCAATATTCCGAAAAATCCTTATTGCACTTGCATGTGGTAGTTTTTCGGGCACCATGAAAGGGGCTCATTTCAATGTCCTTAATTAGTTCCTTTCCGAGAAAATCCAAAATCAAAGAAAATATCAGCCAAAATCAATCATAAAATTTGTTGGACTGATTTCCTTTGACGTTTAATAGATGCTTGAAATCATATTCAAAGTCTCTTCCAATTTATTCGTTGGAGACAACTTTTATCGACTTTTATGATCTATATTCAACTTCTCAAATTGATTACCTACTCTAAAGTTGGAAAATATTGAAAATCTTTCTATTTAAAAATAAGTTTGTCTTGGACTTCATTTTTTCATCTGCGATATATTTAAAAAAAAATATCACCCTGGTGGAAAAATTTTTACAAGAAAGAACAAAATATCCGCAACTGTAATTTTTTGTTAAAACGTGTGAATTTTGTAAAAAATATACAAAATTTAACAAAATAATACAGCTCAATACAAAATAGCTCATTTTTTCTTGTCGTTTCTTGTAGAAAAGTGAAAAAATTAACAATAAAGTATAGGTTTCCAAAATTCAAAAATTTTTATAACTCTTCATTATTACTTTTTTTTACTTTTTTGTAAAAATTTACAAGGTATTATAGAGAACTAAAGATTTTTTTTTAATTTAGATATTTGAAATCATAAAAACACTTTCAATTTTAAGTAAAGTGGGAAATTAGAAAATCTTTACAAAAAAGTGTAAGATTTCAGTTTTGATTTAAAATGAGCAATTATAAATCATATATTAAAAAATAGGCAATTTTAATCTAAATTATTTGAAGTAAAAAGCCTTGAGTGATCGTTCATATCTCAGACTGTTAAATTTTAACTTTGAACGTTACAATTTTTATTGTTCTATCTAATAAATGTTTCATATGTAATTAAAATGATTACATTTTTATACATAAATAACAATTAAACAATTATCAATTAAAAAAAAATGTGAGTTAGTTCAAGGGATATTTAAAAGTTTGGAGAAGAACCAAACCTAATTTAAAACTGGAAAATATTAAAAAGAATATGAAAATAAATGTAGATTTCTAAAGATTTTGAAATAAAATTTGAAAGCTTTTTAAGGATCTTCAAAGGTTTTAAGAAAATAAAAAAAATTCTTAAGTTTGCTGAGAAAATTCAACATGATTTTTTATTTCGAAAAACTAATATTATATTATTAAAATATTATTTTCAAATATATTTAAATATTTAAAAATATTATAAATATATTTAAAAATATTTTTAACAAATTTTGATTGATAAATGACAAGTAAACAATTATAATTTGGAAAATAATCCAGAAAGTTTAAGATATATTTAGAAGCTTTAAAGGATATCGAATTAATTTAAAACCTGAAAAGATTTTAAAATTTTTAAAACACAATGCAGATTTTATGAAGATTTCGAGTAAAAAATTTTTCAGTTCTTCAGGCATTTTAAACGGTTTCCAATTAATCAAAAATTTGTATCGAAATTCCTAGAAAAACAAACAATGATTTTTGTTTCAGAACTTCACTTCGAAAGAACGCTTACAAATATTTCTAAAATTTTCAAAAAAGAATCTGGAAGATTTTAAGGTAATTTTTTCAATTTTGCAGAATTTTCAAAATATTTCAGGAAAAATTCGAGTTCCAAGATAATAAAATTATCACTAGAATTACGGACATTTTTTAAATGCTTTTTTTTTTGTTTCAAAAAATTTTCAAGAGAATATTTGAAAATATTCCAAGACAAATTTTGATGTATAAATTAAAGTTTCTAGACTTGAATTGCTTAAAATTATATAATTTTGAACATTTATAAATTTTTTGATTTATTCTTCAATTCATAGCATTGAAAATGATAGCGTGGATTTATTTTTTTTAACCTTTGAACTATACAATGTATATAAGTTAAAAATTTTCCACTTTAACGGCTTTTAATTACAACATCTTTAATTGAAAGGTGTTAAAAGCTTTCATTTTATATGCGTCAATTATTGAGCGTTTGAATTCCAATTTTTTAAGCTTTATTTTTAAAAGTTTAAAATTCAAAATTATTCCACTTTGAGTGTTTGCATTTCGGGTTCAGTTCTTATAACTCCAAATGAAAAAATTTTATCTTCAAGATTTCGGATCTTCTAATTTCAATAACCGTGATCAATTCCTTATCAACTGTTCAATTTTCATTTGCAGTCAAAAAGTTGATTATTCATTATTGTCTTTTAATACTCTACCATTCCTTTGAAGTTTAAATCTAGAATCTTGTAGTTGTAGTTGTAAATTCTTGCAGTTGTACTTTTTTTTAAAGTCTTATAGGAAATTAAAACAAAAATAAAATACAACATTTTACAAAAAATACAAAAACAGTACAAAATTCATCCGAGGAAAAGAAAAAAGTTGTACATTCCTGTAACATCTGTTGTAATTAATTGTATTTATTTGTAGATTCCTGTGAAACTGGTTTTAGTCTTTTGTACTTTTTTGTAAAAATGTTTCCACCAGATTTTAGATATTTAATTTATTTCTTTATATGAATGTCTTGTATTTATTTGTTGAACAGGTTATAAATGCACATGAATCAGCAAGATGCCCTCACAAACTCTATTCAGTATTATAACCATAATATGCATTCTATTCTCGAAAATAGACAATTACGCTGACAAGGGAAGCTTTCAGATTCAGAAACATCTCTCTTTGCATATACATATGTTAGTCGTGAATTTAAACTAGTTGGTGAAAATCGCTTCTGCCTCGTGCACCAGGATAAAACAAAAAATAAAAGTAAAAGCGTTAGAATATCGTCGGAAATTTTTTTATCTACACTACCGTCGGAAATTGTCGGTACGACCAGCACGAGTACCATTAAAAATCACTGCTGACTTTAAAATGTGATTACTCGACCAAAAAAGAAGTAAAACCTCTGCCTGAAAAACTTTTGGAAA
The DNA here is from genome assembly GCA_011634705.1 of Andricus grossulariae. NCBI lineage: Eukaryota > Metazoa > Arthropoda > Insecta > Hymenoptera > Cynipidae > Andricus > Andricus grossulariae. The sequence goes on from JAABKJ010001938.1 coordinate 18,103, forward strand.
GCTTACTAAATTACACGTCAAATGACCTATAATAGAGGTATTTTTGACCTTTTTAAGATAATATAACACGTGAGAAGTTAAAAAAAAAAAATCCAAAAATTTCTCGAATTTTGTACTTCGACTTCGATTTGTGGCATGACCTAGGAAATTTATACAAAAATTTTTGAATTCATGTTAAACAATATCTAAAGTCTTATCTTCAATTCAAGCCAAGAAATCTTGAAAAATCTTCACGGGTTCTCGAGATACAGTTAGAGATATTTGTGACCTTTTGAAGAGGATATATCATGTAAGAGGTTTTCAAAAAATTTTAAAGTTTCTGGAATCTTGTAACTGGATTTTCAGTTCTTTCATGACCTAGGAAAGTTAAGGAAAAAATCTGGAATTTATATTCATTTTATATTCAGTCTAAAGCTTACAATTTTGATCCGATTTAAGCGGTTTAAAGGAAATGAAAGTTGAAGAAATTTCAAAGAGATTTGTGAAAGCCGCTATTTCATTTTTTTGATTTAACAATAAAGGTGCTATTAAATTTTTTTTATGAACAATCCCATTTTTTAAAACTACTTACATTTATGTGAAACATCATGAAATAATTAAACTTCTTACAAATAATATTCAGTAGTCCACAACATTTAAAAAAAAATGTTTATATTAACAAATTAATGAGTGATATACGGAAAATACTTGAAGACTTTATTTTTCAATTTTTTGTTCCGAATACATGTAAAAACAACGCTTAGTTACCATTGCTTTTGAATCCAAAGTAATTTCTAATGTTATAAATAAATAAATTAAACAAATGTATATCTTAGTCATTTCACTTTGAAGATTTCGTTCCTTTAACAAACTTGATCAAAAATTTGATAGCAATAAATAATATGTACGATTTTTCAGTGCTTGATAAAAATTGTTAATTGTTTAAATAAATTTGAAAAACAAATACAAATTTTCGTCAATTTTTAACTGGCAGATTTCACTTCTTCAAACGGAATAAATTTTAAATTATTTGGATTAATCCTTCTATTTTTATGCTTTACTGACCAACAATAATTGTTTATTTTATAAACAATTTTATAAACAAATACACAACTTGACTACTTGTCGAAAATGGATGTTGGTTTAGGTTTCGAAATCTAGTTCCAGTGACTCAGAAAATACCTGACTAATTAAACAACTTTGACAGGTGACAATATTTATTCATTTAAATAAATTTTATAACAAATGTAGATTTTTTTTCAGTTTTAAACTGCCAGATTTCGATTTTTCAATGGAATCAATTTTAAATTTCTAGGCGAAATCCTTCCCTATGATACTTTAATAAAGAACAATAAGTTTTAATTTTATAAATAATTTTATGAAAAAACTCACAATTCGAAAGTTCCTTATTTATTATGAGACTTTGTCAAGTGATATAATTTGTTATTTAATTAAATAGATTTTATAAATGATACAGATTTCCGTCAATTTTCAACCGGCATTTTTCGTTTTTTTTTTATAGCGAAATTAACCCTAAATAACTTGACAATATGCCTATCTTATGCTATTTCATCGATGATTTGTAGTTTTTTCATAAACAATTTTACTAAAAAATTCGCAATTTCGTTATTTTTAAGAGTGAGCAACCGTTTCTTTGAACAATTAAAAATGTACTGCCCATTGTGGTTTTATCTGTAGTACTAGTGCTCGTGCTTGCGAATTTAGTGATTTCAAGCAGTAAATTTGTTTATAAAATGGTTTATAAAATAAATAAATATTATTTGTTAAAGAAGCATCGGATAAGCAAAGGATTTTTCCAAGTACGCTCAGAAAAATATTTGTCTTGAATTAAAGATACCGTTTTAACCTATTTTTTTCATTGAATCAAAAATAACTTCAAAATGAAGAAAATCATTTTAAATTAAAGAAAAGTTTTCATTGGAACAAAAAACTATTACTTTAAACGAAAGAAGTTTTTTTAAATAAAAAAAATTTGACTGAGAGAAAATGAATATTTTCCTTTGAGCTAAAGAACCTTTTTTCTGAGTATAATTTGACATTGATTCGGTTGAAAAAACGAATTCTGCTGGTTGAAAATTCATGAAAATCTGTATTTGTTTATAAAATTCTTTCGGATAAAAAACAAATATTGACGCTTGACAAAGTCTTTTAATAAATAAGGTGCGTTCTAAATAACTAGCAGTCGATTTTGTAACAAAAAACAACATCCACTTGTTTATTAAGTTGTCAATTTTTCCATTTGTTTATTATATTGTTTATAAAATAAACAATTATCACTGGTTGATAAAGTATGATTAGGGAAAGATTTTGTCAAGTAATTTAAAATTTATTCCGTTGAAAAAAATGAAATCTGCCAGTTAAAAATTAACGAAAATCTGTATTTGTTCATCAAATTTACTTCAACAATTAACAGGTGTTATCAAGTATTAGCAAATTGTACATATTATTTATTTTCTATAAATTTTTAACAGTTGGCTAAGATATAAATTTGTTCATAAAAATTATGTTCACGTATATCCCGATCAAAAAATTTTAAAAAAGTCTCCAAGTATTTTAAAATTTCAAGTAGCACTTTCATTCAATTATTTTTCAATATAAAAATAAACGAATCTTTTGAAATTCTGTATTATTATTATCATTCTTACATACTGGGTATTATTGTTTAAGAGCGTCTTCACTGATTTCATGATGTTTGTTATAAATGTAAGTAGTTTTTGAAAAACGGGATCCTTCATTTAGAAAATAAATGGTTAATGTCAACTTTGCTGTTAAATAAAAAATAAATAATTCAAACATTGGATCTTATAAATTTCTTTGAAATTTAGTTAGCTTGCTTCTAAACAAAAAATACTCAAATCGAATAAATATTGTAAGCTCTACAGTCTGGACTAATTTGTCAAGAAAAAAAGTTATTTTTAGTGGCGCTCGCGCTAGCCATGTGGACAATTTTTAAATTAATGAATTAATTAGTCAATTTCTCAATATGAAAAATACCGTATGAATAACAAAATGTAATGCAACTTTACTTGAAGATTAATATTTTCTATAATATCATATATAAATTCATTAATTTCCAAAAAAATAAAGCTCAAATTATTACCGTCACTCGTCCATATTTGACTAATGTTCAAATGAAGACAAAGGGATACCGTGATATGAAATCCAATTTGCTCTTTTATCTTTTTCCATCAGAATTTTTAAAGCTAATAAAATGAGCCTATTCTCGTTCTCGTGCTTTACATAAAATCCGCGGATTGCTGAGATAATTGCGGATTTCTGACGTCGTTGCTACGTTTCTAAAGTGCGGTTTCAGCAGCTTTTTTTACGCAAACAGCTGCAGGAACGCTTCTGTTGCTGATTATTTACGACCCTGTTTTATCGGCTCTTAAATAAATAAATATGGCGTTCGTCGAGAATCACAAAATGTCGTTTAGAAGCTCTTTCACAGATGTGGTCTTGAAACTGCGCTTTCATTCGATGCACCACAATAATACAAATGGAAAAGCCTCATCGTAAAACATTAAAGATCGTGTTATTGCGAAAATAAATTACGTTCCGTAACTGGAACTTTTAATTGATGAATGATATGACCAAATGTATTCGAATGTAATATTTCATAAGGAAAATATTTATCATTGTAATTAATTTAATTATACAATAAATCCCAGATATATTTTTTATCTGAAGATGGATAAAAATGTTGCAAACTATTGAAAACTACAAAATACAAAATACAATTGATTATCCTAAAAAAAATTGGAGTATTCAAATAGCATTTATCAAGCGCGTGAGAGGGGATAACTTTGGATCTCTGTTTACCGCACGGCCACGGATGTCCAGAATTGGATTTCTGCGGAAAAGTTCGTCCAGAGGATACCTTTCTTAACCAATTTAAGATTTTTTTGTGGAAATCTGCATTAAATTCCTCACAAATGTAAGGAAGCGAATTTTTGTATTTGTTTTTGTGTTTAACAACACTTTTACAAATACAGCGGAAAAATTGTTCATTGCAACGATATGATTTTTGATCTCTGAATGAGTCTCTTAAAATAATTGTTAATCAGAACTAATGAAGACAGAAATAGAAATCACAAATATTATATTATAAATTGTATTTTATTATTATAAAAAATTTATGTTAATAAATTCAGCAGTATATCAGTTTGTTCTAGAAAGTACATTATTTTGTTAACAATTTTTTTCATCCATTATGTTGCATGGGTAGACCAATTATTGACGTCGTAGAATTTTTATAAAACAATTCGATTAATAATGCCCGTTATACGAAAAAACTAATAGCACCATTTAATTCAACAGAAAAAATTACACAGAGTCCATGCGGTAAAAATTTTTTTTCAACCCCATTTCTCATATTATATGAAAATACAATTGCATCGTACGACACCGACTGACGCATATAATTATAGTACATAATAAATGGGGTTGAGAAAAAAAGTAGTCTAACATATAGACTATGTAATTTTTCCAGTAAAATCCCATGGTGTTGAAATAAAAATTCTTTGAAAAATCTAACATTTTAATTTTCCAGAATAAAAATTTAGTTTTTAATTAATTATTCTCATCCAAACATTAATTTTTTTACTATATTGATTGGTCTGTCCATGAAACTTAATAGGTGAATAAAATATTTACAACTTGATGGGTTATTTATGAAGTTTCAAGTTAAGACAATTTTTTGTTGTTAATACTATTCTAATATTAATTTACAACGAGTTTAATGCAAAATATTTTTGTGTTAGCACAAACTGATATACTGATGAATTTGTTTAAATAAATTGTTTATTATAATTGAATACAATTCATAATGGAATCTTGAATTGGTTAAGAAATGTATCCTCTGGACGAATTTGTCCGGAAAAATCCATTTCTCAACCCCTGTGATGAAAAATATACCTGGGATTCAGTGTATAGCATACCATGTTAGTTTCATAAGTAAAGATTTAATTAATAATTTTTTTTCAATTCTAGGCACTGTGCCATTTTTACCATTCTGTGGGTTTCGAAAACTTGTAGTCGAGAATATGCGCCCCTAACTGAAGGTAAGTTTTCAAAATATGAAGAAATTACATTAGGGACCGTGCGTAAATTACCTAATAATATTCGTAGTACCTAGTAATATTAGCATTTATATTAACTGTAATAATTAATTCACGAAATAATAATAAATTAATAAACAAATAAGGGGTCATCCACAAATTATGTAAGGTGCTTTTCTGCAATTTTCACCCCCACAACCCTTGGCAGATACCACAAGAATTTCACCCCCCCCCCCAAATAACATTTAGTAAGATTTTATAAACTTACATAATATTTTCAAAGTATTAAAAATGAATTATTATTCATCGTTCCATGAATAAAAATAAAAATTCATATTTATTCATCACAGGCTTCTGAGTAATCTAAGTCATCCTCTTTAATTAATAAATAATTTTACTGGTTTGAAAATTCATTTCTTTTCGTAGATATTTATTCTTTTTTGGTTAAAACTGCAAATTTCTGGTTGGAAATAATTCTGTTTTGATTGAAAATGAACTTTTTTGTTGAAAATTCACCTTTATTGGTTTAAAATTCAATTTTCTTGAAGAGAATTCATACTTTCGGCTCGAGAATTCAACAGTTTTGTAAAAACTCAACTATTTGGTTGAACTTTGAACTACTTAATTTAAAAAATTGTTCAGTTGAAGATTCATCATTTTAGTTAAAAATTTAACATTTTTATTGTATTTTTTTTGTACTGACTAAAATAATCTTTTCTAATTCGAAATTCAATTCTCATTAAAAACTCATCTTTTTGACTTGAAAATTCATCTGTTCTGGTTAAAAATTCGACATTTTTTTAAAACTTAATCCTCTTCGTTGAAAATGTAACTATTTGGTTGAAAATTAATCTGTTTTATTGGAGGATTCAAGTATTTTCTTGAAAATTTGCATTAATTGGTTCAATTTAACTGCTTGTTATTATAACTGAAATATTTTCTGGATGAAATATAAAAAATTTAATTATTTTTTCAATTCATATTTTTAGGTTAAAAATTTAACTTATTGATTAGAAGTTGAACTGCATTCATACAAATTTCATTTTTTTTTGGTGAGAGATATATAATTTGTTGGAAGTTTGTTTTTTGGTTAAAAATTAGTTTTTTAACTGAAAATTAATTCTTTCAAAGAAAAATTAAACTATTTGGCGAAAGATTGAACTGTCGGGTTAAAAATTGATGTATTTTGTTGAAAATGAATCCTTTTTGGTAGAAAGTAATCTTCTCGGTTCAAAATTAAACTATCTGCTTGATAATTCAATTTTTTTTTTAAATTCTACTGTTTTGTAGAAAGCTTTTCTGCCCAGTTTGAAAATTTAACATTTTTATTGTAGTTCTTTTTTATTTATTAAAAAGTCTTTCCTAATTTAAAATTCAACTCTTATTAAAACTTCGCACTTTTCATTTAAAAGTTCATCTCTTTTGTATAAAAGTCTACCTTTTTTTGAAGAAAATTAATCCTTTTGGTTGAAAATTTCACTCTTTCGTTGAAAATTCATGTATTTTGTTAAAAATTCAGCTTTTTGATGAAAAAAATTAACACTCTTGTTTAAAAATTTAACAATTTGGTTGAAAATGTATGTATTTGGTTAGAAATTCTTTTTTGGTTGGAAACCAATTTTTTGGTTCATAATACAACTGTATGGTTGGAAACTAATCTGTTTTAGTTGAGGATTTCAGTATTTTCTTGAAAATTTGTACTTTTTCGTTAAATTTAAATTTATCTGTATATGATTTTAAACTGGAATCTTTTTTGGTTGAAATATCAACTATTATATTTTTTGGAAAATTCATCTTTTTAGGTCGAAAACTTAACTCATTGTTTGAATGTTGAACTACTTTTTTCAAAATGTATATATATTTTTTTGGTTAAAAATTCATAATTTCAGTTGAAAATCCATCTCTCTGTCTGAAAATTAAGCCACTTTGTTGAAACTGAACGTTCTTCTTGAAAATTCAAATGTTTTGTAGGAAATAAACCTTTTTGGTTTGAAAATTAGACTATTCTGTTAATAATTTAATTATTTGGTTGAAAATTACACTGTTTTATATAAAGTTTCTCTTTCTGGTTTAAAATGCAACATTTTTGTTATAGTTTTTTTTATTCATCAGTTTCTTTTTATTATTCTGGAAGATTTCGTATTTATTGGGTTCTTACCTAAATTTATAAATTATTTTTTATTCATTAAAAAATTTTTCTAATTCAAAATTTAACTTTTGTCGAAAATTTATTTTTTTATTTGAAAATTCATCTCTTTTGGTTACAAATTCGACATTTTTGTAGAAGAATAGAAGAAGCTGGTTGGAAATTTAAAAATTTGGTTGCAAATTAAATAATTTTTTGAAAATTCTTCTTTTCTGGTTCATAATGCAACTGTTTCTGTTTTAAAACTAAAATATTTTTTAGTTAAAATATCTACTATTACATTTTGTTTTGAATATTCACCTTTTTAGGTTGAAAATTCTAAAATTCAGACCTTGAACTACTTTTTTCAAAATTAATCATTTTGTTTAAAGATTTATAATTTTAGTGGAGGATTCATCTCTTTTGTGGAAAATTGTACTACTTTGTCAAAAATTCGTTTTTTACTCAAAATTAAAATTTTTAACTAAAAATTAAACTGGTAGAAAATTCAACTTGAAAATGAACTTTTTTGATGAAAATTTAAATGTTTTGTAGGGAATTCGTATTTTTGGCTTAAAAATACAACTGTTTGGTTAAGAATACAATTATTTGGTTAACAATTTCACTGTTTTGTACAAAGCTCCTCTTTCTGGTTTGAAGACTTAACATTTTTGTTGTTACTTTTTTTATTTTATGAAAAAATCTTTCTTTATTTAAAATTCATCTCTTTTGGTAGAAATATTATCTTCTTTGGTTGAAAATGAATGTTTTTTTTTGTTAATGATTGAACTATTTTGTTGAAAATTCAACTATCTGGTTGTAGGTTAAACTTCATATTAATTCATAAGAAACAGTAAGATTTTACCACCCCCTCCCTCACCCTTTAAATCATTTTACGTTGATTTGGATGAACCCTAAATAAAAACGGCAGGGGGGGGGGAGTAGTTCAAAATTTCAGAAAAAAACTTATTTTATTTGATATTTAAAGTCAAAGCTCATACCAAGGGAAATTCAAAACTGCAGGAATCAAAATTCAAAGTTATAAAATGGATTAAGTGCAAGTAGAAAATGTTTAAAGTATGAGTTTGAAAGCATTCATTATTGCATAGATTTCAAATTTTGAGTACATAAAAATAAAATGTTTCATTTTCAATGCAAATTTAATCCACTGTTATAAAGAACAGAGGTAAATTGAATTTAATTACACATTTTCGTCGTTAGTTACCTAGTTTTAGATACGAATTTATATATATACCGAAAAACAAACCTTTTGACGAATATTATTTGCGAACACTCTAAAATTTAATTTGAAAGTAACTAATTAGTTAAAACCACTCGCCTGTTCCAGTTTTAATTTACTTTTCTCATATTTACTGAAGTTACTAAATCATATTATAACCTTATTCCACAAAAAAATAATGCATCAACTTCAATAACATTTTTACATAATATTCTCACTGTTACTAGATGCCAATTAATTAAAAGTTTACAACAATACGAAATAAAGTGAAAATGGTGAAATGTAATAAAAATGGTGAAATGCACATGTTCTGGTTGAAAAAAACTTATATTGCTTGGATAAATTTTCTCTACGTTGATATTTTTCTTTAGAGTGGAAAAAATGCTGAATAGAAGACTGAATAATTCATTATAATGATAAAGTTGAAGATGGGTTTGTCCCAGAAATGTTTGTGAGGGAAAAGCAGCCAAGTGTTTCTTAGCTCCTTTTCTTTGAGGTCAAGAGAGCTTATTTCGAGCCATCGAAACTTGTGCAGAGTTTCTGTTCCTCGTCTACATACAGTATCTCCATTACGATTTTCAACGACCCCAACTATAAAGTCGTGGCCAAAAGTCGAGGCCCCTCAATTCTTTTGATTGTAACTCGGTCAAAAAAATTTGCTCAATTGTTTAATAAAAAAGCATCTGAAAGCTCAAAGTCTTACGAATTTAATGATATGATGACATTCACCCTAAAAAATTTTGGTCAATAGTTATAGGGCAAAACATCCCCAAAGAACGGGGTTTTCCGGCCTCCTTTTTCGAGCATCGAATTTCACCTGTTCCCAGAAAGCGGTCGAGATTAGGAAAAATCTGAAAAAGATCTATACATTTTTCAAAATCTGAAATATTCAATAATTTACTTTTCACGGGGACTTGTTTTCAAATACTTCATCTTGAGGAGGAATGATGATAGAAAGCCGTTTAATGGTTCTAAATGTGTAGTTTTGTGATACGAGTGCAGTGCAATAATTAAATTTATGATAAAATCATCATTAGCCAGGAAATATCATTTCGAATAGTTTTGCCTTTATTCAGTGGTAGAAGAAAAGTACCCTTTCGATGACAAAAGTAATTTCAGAAGCAAGCCGACTCCCCTGAATATATTTGACAACAATTACTTTGTTATCGATTGGGTACTTTTTTCTACTACTTGTCCCGCTGTGCCACCCACGTTTCAACACTAGGGTGGTCCAAACAATTTGTTTTCGAATTTTTATGGGGAAACACCCCAAATTTTTTCGAATCCACCCAAAAATGAATCCATTTTTTTTGTTTTGAAAAAAAAAATGATATTTAGGAGTGCCGCAAGTCCCATGAAGTTTAACATGCATTTCCCATAAGAAAAAAAGACGTTTTTGTAAATCTTATTCAGAATCCTCAATATTACCTCAATCGAGTTGAAACTCAACATTTATCTTCACAATTAGCCATAGAATACGAATAAAATATCATTTTTCAAATATCACCCCCACAAGTCTGTTTTATAGTGTCCCAAAGAAACCCCATATGTGAAAAAATGGGTTTTGCGAGTTTTTGGCGCTAATTATGATTTTTTCGCGGTTTCTTTAATGCAAATTGTTTCTAATACAAAAAATATTACTTTATACTGAAAATGAGATATTTTAATGCATTTTTTAACCAATTTATTATTGTTTTTAGCAATTTTCTCATAGAATGAAATTAGAAAGACGCGGTTTTTTCACAAATTTTCCATTTGTTGTCCAATATTAAATTGGATGGAAGTGACAGTTCATTAATGTTGATGGTAGTAATTGTTTAAACAATGTATTATAATTAGTAATAATATTATATTTGAATAATGCTAGAAAGATGTGGGTTTTTTTTTTAAATTTCTGACTTTTTGTTAATATTTATTTGGAGTGAAGTAATAATGTATTCAAGGTTAACAAAATAATTGTTTGAGCAATTTATTGTGATTGTTGATAATATTCTCTTTGCTTAGTTGGTAGAATGTAGCGTTTTTTTTTTAATTTCTGGCTTTTTGTCCAATTTTAATTTACGTGAAGTAATAATGAATTATATTTAACAAAATAATTGTTTGAACAATCTATTATACTTATTAATAATATTATATTTGAATAATGCCAGAAAGATGCGGTTTGTTTAAATTTCTAGCTTTTTGTTTAATTTTCATTTGGAGTGAAGTATTAATGAATTCAAGTTAACAGAATAATTGTTTGAACAATTTATTATCATTGTTGATAATATTCTCTCTGCTTAATTGGTAGAATGTTGCGTTTTTTCTCAAATTTTCAACTGTTTGTCTGTTTTTTATCAAGCGTGACTTGATAATCAATTAGATTTAGCAAAAATGATCCTTTAATAAATTATTATTGTTCATGACTATCTTCATCTATATCGATTGCGCCTGATAGCTGCGGTTTATCATGTATTTTTACCTTCCTGTCCTTTTTTCACTTAGTGAGTTAATGATTAATTAAAGTTGACCGAAAAGTTGTTTAAACAATTCAATATTGTTTATAACTAGCTTTTCTCGGATAAGTGCTAGAAAGTGGCGGTTTTTTCTAAATTTTTTGACATTGCATCGCCTCTATTTATGAACAAATAATATC
>JAABKJ010001939.1:0-29151 GCA_011634705.1 Andricus grossulariae
TTTTTTTTTTTTTTTTTGAAAAGTCAAGATTATTGATTTAAAGTTCATCTTTTTGGATGAAAAATAAACATTTTGAAAATTCAAATATTTTGTGACAAATTCGTATTCTTTTATAGAAAATTAATCTTATTGCTGGAAAATATATCATAATAAATGTTTTGTTGCATGCTCATTTTTTGTTGTAAAAAATAAAAATAGAAATGAAGCTATTTGGTTCTAAATTCATCCATTGTGTTAAAAATTCGTGTTTTGTGGTAAAATTTTACTTTCTCTAACCGAAAATTTAATGATTCCATTTTTACTCAAAAATGCATATTTTTAGTCGAAAATTCATTAGTCTGGTTAAAAATTCATCAATTTTGTTAAAATTTGTTCTTTTGTGAAAAATTAATTTTTGTAGCTAAAAAATTTTTCATGAAGATTTATTATTTTTGTTGAAAATTTATCTTTTTTAGTTTGATAATTCAAGTAATTTGTTGAACATTCGTCTTTTTCGGCAGAAAATTAATCTTCTTTTTCGATTGTTTAATTGTTAAACATTTTCCCTATTTGTTTAAAAGTTCATCTCATTTGGTGAAAATCCAACAGTTGTTGGTTCAACCATAGAACATGGTTATTATATGGAAAAAAAATATTTGGTTGCACCAACCAAATTTTTGAATTGTATTAAGCAAATATTTTGGTTGATTCAATCAGAAAATAGGGTTTAGTCAATCGAATATTTTGTTGAACCAACAAAAATTTGTGGATACATGTTAATGTAGTATGTTACAGATAATTGTGGTAGATGATCTGGATTATATTGGATGATGATCCGCATATTAGGGTATTTTCTAGATGACTTTAGATGATGACCCAGATGATAGTTGATGATGGGTTATGTTTGAAATGATACTGGATGATAAGGTATGTTCCAGATGATTGTGGAAAATAAGTAATGTTCCATGTGATAGTGGATGATGATCCAGGTGATATAGTCTGTTTCAGATGATAGTGGATGATAATCCAGATGGTGTAGTATTTTCCAGATGATAGTAGAAGATTTGGTATATCCGACACAACTGTGGATGATGACAAATGTTCCAGATGATAATGGATGTTGATCCAGATGGTAGGGATGATGTGGTATGTTCCAGTGGACAGTGGATGATGTATGTTCCAGAGGTTAGAGGATGCTGATGTATGTTGAACATGATAGTGGATATTCGGGTATACTTCAGATAATAATGGATGATTAACATGATAGTGCATGATGAGGTATGTTCCACATTAATGTGGATGATGACCTAGATGGTGGATGATGATGGTCCGGATAATAGTGGATGATCTTCTATGTTCCAGAGGATAGTGGACAATGGGGTATGTTCCAGGTGATAGTGGATGATGATCAAAATTGTGGTATATTCCAGCTGATGGTGGATGGTGATCCAGATAGGGGATATCTTCCAAAAATGCTTATTCCAAATGCTATTACCAAAAATACAGTTCTTTTGGTTCAAGAAAATTTGTTTCCTAAATGTAGAAGTTGTTGCCTACCAGGTCGCAACAGGGGGCTACCTGGCAAAGTGAGCAGTTCTAAATTTAGTATATTTTAGACCCTGGAATTACCGCCATATTCCCTGGGTGGCAATGACATGGTGCAGTGGCAAAGAAAAGGTAAAGCTAATAATAACGGCCTAGCGGCAACGCATCGCGTGCGACGGGCGGCGAATCGCATGGAATCGGGGGCCGTCTCCTTGACAAGCGGGTGTTTAATTGGCGTTGAAACCAACGGTGTGACGGGAACACCATATCGTGGCGTCGCCTGAATCCTGCTATGGGGATTCATTCGCCATCGCTAGTGCGTTACTGCAGGGAACAACCCGGTAATTACCCAAGGCACGCAACTCCCATCCTATATAGTAAACACTTTATATATATAGTATATATATGTATGTACTGCAGGTATCCACGGCAAGATTTGATGGTATTAATGTCATCCTGACCATGCCCGCACAAACACGCCATCACTGTAAAAATCTCTTACAATGTTGTTTCATTTTAATTGATTCTCATTACCTGCATCTGAACCTCCTTCAATCTCTTCACTTTATGTGATTTAATAATACCCACATTCAGTTTCAGTGAAGCTTTCCTATACTTCCACTATAACTCGCTTATAAAGTATATTCTTAATAGAAGTCAGAGAAAATTGTGATTTTTAATTGACTTTGGAATTTCGGCTTTAGAATGATGATCAAGATGGTGATGGATGATGATGCAGATGGTATCGTAGTTTTTAGATCACAGTAAATGATAAGCAGGGTGGAGATTAGTCAGTGTAAATCGGAAGATAACTTGGAATTTTTTGATACAGATAAAAACAGTGCTTCTTTTGAATTTTACTTTTTAGTGTAGACAAAGTTGAGGCGATTTCAAATCGAACTTGTCTTTGTCTTGCGATTTCTAAATAAGCATTTCTGGAAGATACCCCCTATCTGGATCATCATCTCCTATCAGGTGGAACATACCACAATCTGGATCATCGTCCATTATCACCTGGAACATACCCCATTGTCCACAATCCTCTGGAACATACGTGATCATCCACGGCCCTCTGGAACATACCACATCATCCATTGTCCACTGGAACATACCACATCATTCACTGTTCTCTGGAACATATCACATCATCCACTATTATCTAGAACATCATCGATCATCATCTGGATCATCATCTGGATCATCATTCACAATCATCTCTACCATAGCCCATCATCCTCTATCATCTAGATCATCATCCACCATCATGTGGAATATACCTCATCATCCACTATCACCTGAAACAGTACCAATCATCCACTAACCTCTGGAAGAAACCACATTATTCAAGATTATCCTAAACATACCCTATCATCCACTATTATCCAGAGCATCATCCATCATCATCTGTATCATCATTCACAATCTGTACCATACCCCATCATCCACTATTATCTAGATCATCATCCACCATCATGTGGAATATACCTTATCATTCACTATCACCTGGAACATACCTCATCATCCATTAAGCTCTGGGACAAACCACATTATTCAAGATCATCTTAAACAAACCCTATCATCCACTATCATCTGGATCAGTATCCACAATCTTTAACCCACCCCAACATATGGATCATCATACACTATCATCAGGATCATCAAACACAATCATCTGGAACACACCTTATCATCAAATAAAAATATTATGAGTGTATGTTATAGGTTGAGATAATTCAAGGTAATAATAAATTGTTTCAATATTTATGTTTGTAACTTTAAATAATTGATACCTTGTTCTAAGTGAGAACTTGAAAAAAAGTTGGAAATTTCATATGAAATCAATCATTTCTAGCATTATTCCCAAGAAATATTGTTATAAACATTAATCAACTATTAAAATAAATTATTTGTGACATTACGTTTGAACTATGATTTCTATTAAATTTCATCAACTATTTACTCGCTCTCAGTAAAATTTGATGAAAAGTAAAAAATTCTTTTGACAAACCGCAACTTTCTAGCATTATTCTGAGGAAATATTATTATAAACAATAATACTCTCTACCTCTATTGTGAGAGAAGAAAAAAATAGACAAAAAGCTTCACAATTTTTAGATAAAACGGAACAATCTTACCTTTATTCTAAAATTTTTCTGTCAATGATAATAGATTGTTTAAACAATAATGGTTGCTTAATTTTAATAATTAATAGCTCGCTCTAAGTGACAAGTTTACAAAAGGTTGGAAGTTTCAGAAAAAGATGCAAATTTCTAGCATTATTATAAGAGAATATTTTTATGAACAATTATAAATTGTTTAAATAAATAATTTGTTATCCCACATTAATTATTACCTTATTCTTACTAAAATCTCTGGAAAATACCATGCCATCCACTATCAACTAGATTATCATTCACCATCATCTGGATCATCAGTTGCAATCATCTGGACCGGATCAGATCATACACTATCATTTCGACCATACCACACGATTCACTATCATCTGTATCATTATCTACGATCATCTGGAACATATTCAATCATCCACTATCATCTAGTTCATCATCCGCAATCATGTGAACCATACGCCAGGATTTCAGTAT
The DNA here is from genome assembly GCA_011634705.1 of Andricus grossulariae. Taxonomy (NCBI): domain Eukaryota; kingdom Metazoa; phylum Arthropoda; class Insecta; order Hymenoptera; family Cynipidae; genus Andricus; species Andricus grossulariae. The sequence goes on from JAABKJ010001939.1 coordinate 4,128, forward strand.
CATCTGAAACATACCATATCTTCCACTATCCTATGGAACATAACACATCATCTAGTATCGTCTCTGTCATCATCTACCATCATCAGAAACAAACTCAATCATCCACTATCATTTGACTCATCATCCAATATCATCTGGAACACACCTTATCTTCCACTTTCCTCTGGAACATACGATGTCATCCACTATCATCTGTATCATTATCCCCCATCATCTGGAACATAATCATCCACTATCATCTAGTTCATCATCTGCAATCATGTGAACCATACGCCGGGATTTGAATCATCATCTAGTATTATCTGGAACATACCCAATCATCCACTATCGATTGAATCATTATCCAATATCATCTGGAAAACACCCCATCTTTCACTTTCCTCTGGAATATACAATGTCATCCACTATCATCTGGATCATCACCCACAATCATTTAAAACATACCCCAACGATAATGTCACAGAAGATGGTAAGTGATTATCCAGATTATTTACATTTTGTTTCCTTGAGTATCAGCAATTTAAAATCAAAATATAAAAATCAGACAAATTTACAAACCAAAATCTTCATTCTTCAATGTAAAGGCATTTAGGAACCTTTTTTAGAATAATATATTCAATTCGGAAACGATTCTTGCATTATAATATTCATAGAATATTTTGTTTGTTTTATTAATGTCGATTACAACGTCTAGTGAGTTTCAAACTTACGATCATTCATTTAAATATGTAAATCAGTATTTTAATACTATCCCTCATCAACATAGATTGGGATCTTCACAATTTGTATAATCCAGCCATTTTTATTGATGTGCTCTTAATGGTTACATTTACAATGTTTACTGATAATCTCCAGTAATTTTATAACTTAATCTACTTTGCAAACTCCATTTGATTTTATCCTGAAGGCGCTAATTAGTATCGAATCTAAAGCATCTCAAATTAATTTCCATTTACGGTCCATTATAAATTCTTTTCTAAACTTGGATCCACCTCCATTTCAAAGTATTTAACTAATTATAAGATTTACAATCTTTCTAGGTAAACAGAACTAATTTTATAGCTTTCTGAAACTCGAAAAATGCTTTCGATTTCTTTGCATAGGAAATCTTGTAAATTCAGTTTGCATTAAGGAGAAGCAAAACGAGAAAAAGTGGAAGTTTCTCGAAAACAGGGGGAAAAAGAGGAATCCTTAAAAAAAACTTCATAATACTTTATGAATAATTAAAAAATCTTGTGAATCCCCTACCCTTGGGGCAGTTGGTGTAGTTTTTGAACGACTCATGATCTAATAAATCTAATTCTAATTGATCAAGACTATGAATTACTCGGAAGCAATTTTTCCCTCTTTCTCTGATAAATTGAATGAATGCTTTGACGATTAGTGATTCCTGAAACTCGTTCGGATTTACTTTCACGAGATTAGGATGCATGGTGATAGCTTGAGAAAAATAATGGTAGCGCCCCATTAACGAGGTAATAGGAGCAATATTACAGCACTAGTTAGGTGTAAACGTAGTGCCGTCGGGTTACGATGCTATTACACTCTCTCCTTAATTGAATGGCTGCCAATGATCTCTTGTGTATTACCTTGTTTAGCTACAATACCCTCCAAGTAGCGGCAGCTGGTTGTACCCGCATACAAGTTACATTCCCAATTATTCACGGAAACTCATTAGCATGAATCTTATTGACAGAGCTGCACCGAGACTTGGAGATATTCGCGTTTCTTGACAAATGCGGAAAATAAGATTGAAGATTAAGAAGTATTTGATCCAAACTTTGTCGGTTTCCTTATCAATTGAACCCGATCATTATTCGTTTTGGGAAAATTGAATTTTTGGAGAACTGAATTTGAATAGGGATATCTGTCTATTGGTTTGAATTCCTGTAACACAATTAATTATTGGATAATCATCCACAATCATCTCGGACATACCTTCTCATCCACAATCATTTAGAGCGTATCTCATCATTCGTTACCATCTACAACATAGCACATCATTTACTATCCTGTGAAACACCATTGACCATCATCGGGAATGAGCCCAATCATCTAGATCATCATGGTCAATCTTCTGAAACATACGTCAGGATTTGGATCATTATCCAATATCATCTGAAACATACTCTATCTTCCACTAGCCACTGGAAGATACGACAACATCCAGTATAATCTGTCTCAACATCCACAATCATCTGGAATATACTCAACCACCCACTATCATCTTGAAAATCATCCGCAATCATGTAAACGTACCCCGCGATCTGAATCATTATTCGTTATCATCCACTATCATCTATCAAGAATCAAGTATCAATGATCAAATATGAAGTATCAAGTAATCAAGTAATAATAGTCAAGTATCACTGACAAATTATCAATATCAAAATTCCAGGATCAAGTGTGAATAATCAAGTATCAATAATCAAGTACAAATAATTAAATAAATACCAAGCATCAAAAATCAATTATAAAGTATCAATAAAGAAGTATTTATGAGCAAATATCAATAATAATTACTTATCAATATATCGACATAAGGAGAAACATTCAGAAAACTAGATTAAGTATTCAAAGGATTTCAGGAATTTACAGAAAGTTCTAGGGTCTTTGCCAGATCAAAGCGATTCATAGGGTTTTGTAGCATTTTATTGTATACTAGACTTTTGAAGACCTTTTCATCTTGATTCAATGTTCAAAAAATTGCAATTAACCCACTATATGGATTATCATTACCTAGAACATACCCCACTATCTGAATCATTCACAATAATCTCTGGCAAACCTTATCATTCGAAAGCATCTAGGACATACCTATGATTCGATTATCATATTGCACATACTGCATCATCCACTATTATCTAATACACCTTTCTATCTGTTATCATCCACTATCATATGGAATATTTTCACCATCATGATCATCATCCACAATCATCTCAAACATATCCTTATCATCCATTATCACCTGAAACATATCCTTTCATCCACTATTCTCTGGAACATCATCCACCATCATCTGGAACCTACCCAATCACTCACTATCATCTAGATCGTCATGCTCAATCATCTGAAACATACATCAGGATCTGGATCATCATTCATTATCACCTGGAATTTACTCTACCTTACACTAGCCTCTGGAACAAACCAAATCATGATTTGTTATTATTATTCGTTATCAATATTAATCAAGCAGCAATGATAATGTATCAATAATCAAGTAATAATTAAGTATCACTGACAAATCATTATTATCAAGCATCCAGTATAAATGATCAAATATCAATAATAAATTATACATAATTAATAAAGTATTAAGTATCAAGAATCAAGTATCAACAAGCAAGTATCAATAATCATATCATATCAATAATCATATCAGTATATCGGCATAAGAAGAAACATTCAGAAAAATAGATTAAGTTTTGAAAGGATTTCAGGGCTTTCAGAGATTTTAAGAAATTTCTAGGGACTTTGCTAGATTAAAGCGAATCATAGAGTTTTGTGACATTTTATTGTATACTAGACTTTCAAAGACCTTTTCATCTCGATTTAATGTTTAGGAATTGCAAAAGCCCACTATCTGGATCATTATTAACTGGAACATACCGTACTATCTCAATCATCCACAATCATCTCGAGCAAACCCTATCATTCGGAAGATCTAGAACATACCTATGATTCCATTATCATCTTGAACGTACTTCATCATCCACTATTATCTGATACACCCTTCTATCTGTGTTATCATCCACTATGATATGGAATATTTCCATCAGCAGGATCATCATCCACTGTCACCTGGAGCATACCCTATCATCTGGATCATCATCCTCTATTATCTGGAATACATTATTTTATTCACAATCACTTGAAACATACCACACCATATGAAACATACTTTACCATCTGTATCATCCACTATCATCTATACCCCACCATCTGGATGGTTATCCAATATCATCTAAAACATACCTAATTATCTGAACCATCATCCACAATCATCTTGGACAAACCATCATCCACAATAATCTGGAACATACCCATGATTTTACTATCATCTCAAACATACTCATCTCTTCTTATCTAAAACCACCACCTAATCTCCACCATCTGGATTACTATCCACAATTATTCGTGACATATCCCACAATTAGGACTTTCATCAACGAAACATACCTCACCATCTGGATTTTAATCCGCTATCGTCCGGAATATACCCAACCATCTGGATTGTGATCTTCTATCATCTGAAACAAACTATTCCAAAAACATTCCTTACATCCAAAGGCTGTATGATTTATAAATACGAGTTCATTATTTATAAAATTTTGTTTAAACTTTTTTTTAAACGTATTCCACTTCAGCCACTATTTTTCATCTCTGGAGTGGGTCCGTACTCGGTATCTAAATTGGCATTCCTTTAGTAATTTTTTCATTTTTCTCCAGAACACAATGTTGATGTCGACTGCGCGTAAAATTCCGGAAAGATTTATCGAGCCGATGGCTTAACTGAGGTATAGTTATGTGCTCTGAATGGTCCAACGTGGTCTCCATTATACTTTAGAAACCTGTGCCGCATGTACCCGATTTGGTCGGTGGAATTCAGGGGACGCTTTGTCTTCGCTAAATTAATGTCCGCGTTCGTTGTCTGCGGTGCGTTGTGCTTAACTGCCCCGTACCTTTTCTACGTTTAAGCACGCAAGCACGCTGTAAATGTCATGCTCGGAATACACCGCATTCGAGAGGACCATGTGAAAATAACGGTCACTGACTTGCCAACCACGAATCCTTATCACGAGTTTATTCCAAGGACTAGGACACTACGTTTGACATTACTACTGACTCTACTTAATGCTTTAAAAAAAGGTGCAACTATTTCTTGAATCTTCCTTTGAAAAATATTCCCAATTGCTTCGCTGATTCACGAAAGTACTATGTCTACCATCTCAAGTACGGAAATATACCTATACCAGCAAATAGTCTCAAAGGCTGGATCATCATCTGGAATATATACCCATCAACCACTAGCATTTGGAACATACCCCAACATCTGGAATGGATCATAACATACGGATATGATGGATCATAATAGTAGGTGGATCCTAATAAATGAAAATTAACAACAAATAATGGTAGAAGCGTTTTCTTAATTGGTGACACGCTGTCTGCAAGGCTTACTCACTTGACTTGTCAGGAAGGTAATGAGAGTCAGCCCTGCCTTAGATGGTTCTTTTCTTGTTTGTTTCGAAATTTGACCATTTGGTTGAAAATTCGAACCTTTGGTTATAAATTCCACTATTTTGTGAAGAATTGAATTAATTTTCGATAACTTAAATATTATGTTAAGAAGTCATCTTTTATGTTCGAAAATTAACTTTTTTGTTGAACATTCGACTCTTTGGGTGAAAGATCTGTCCGTTTTCATTGAAAATTGATTTTTCATGGTTGAAAATAAACTTTTTGGTTGAAAAACTTAACTGTGATATAAAAAATTCATCTTCTTGGTCTACAAATTCTACAATTTGGTTTAACAATGCAACAGTTTTTGGTTGAAGTATAATCGATTTTGAATTGTGCAATGGAATGATAAGTGAAATAGCTGAATTGAATAACATCTTTGCTGAGTTTTCGAAAACTATCAGTTTTTGATTGAAAGCAATATAATAATTGTGAAAAACATTTTTTTTAATTGATATTATAGTAAAAAATTTCTTGTTTTGCTTATCATGAAGAAATAAATTTGTCGAAATATGCCACTTGTGTAACGTAAGTGCGATTAAGAACAAAAAAGTATCCATAATTAAATATGGACAATATGTTATAGTTAATAAACTTCTAAAAATCGAATGTCAATATCCATGTATCAATAATCAAGTATCAATAATCAATGATAAATAATCAAGTATCAAGTATTAGTAAAGTGTCAATAATGAAGTATCAATAATCATGTATCAGTAATCAGGTAGCACATTCAAGTATTATTAAACAAGTAACAATAACTAAGTATGAATGATCTAGTATTCATAACTGTGTATCAATAATCTAATAATAATACTCAAGTATCAATAATCAACTATCAATAATTAAGTCAAAATAATCAAGTTTTAATAACCAAGTATCAATAATTCAGTAATAATAATCATGTATCAATAATCGAGTACAATAATCAAGTATCAGTAATCAAGTATCAGTAACTAAGTGTCAATAATAAAATATCATAATTAAATTATCAATAATTAAGTATCAACAATCAAATATCATTAATTAAGTAGCATATAAAGTATCACTGATCAAGTGGCAATAACTAAATATCAATGATCTAGTATTCATAACTATGTATCAATAATCTAATAATAATATTCAAGTATCAATAATAATCAACTACCAATAATCAAGTCGGAAAAATTAAGTTTAAATAACCAAGTATCAATAATAAAGTATGAATATTCATGCATCAATAATCGAGTAACAAAAATCAAGCTTCAAAAATCAAGTATCAATAATCAAGTTTGAGTAACTGAGTATCAATAATAAAATATCATTGATCAAGTATTAATAATCAAATATCATTAATCAAGTAGCATATTCAAGTATCATTAATCAAGTCGGAATAATTAAGTTTCAATAACCAAGTATCAATAATCAAGCATCAATAATCTAGTATCATGAACCAAGTAACAGTAATATAATATCAATATTTAAGTATCAATAATCAAGTAACAATAACCAAGTATCAATAATCGAGTAACAATAATTATGTATCAATAACCGAGTAACATTCATCAGGTATCACAAATCAAGTATTAATATTCAAGTATCAATAATCATATATCAGTAATCAAGTAGCAGATTCAAGTATCATTAATCAAGTGGCAATAACTAAGTATAAACGATCTAATATTCATAACTATATCAATAATCTAATAATAATATTCAAGTATCAATGATCAACTATCAATAACTAAGTCGCAATAATCAAGTTTCGATTACCAAGTATCAATAATCGAGTAATAATAATCATACATCAATAATCAAGTATCACAAATGGAGTATCAATAATCAAGTATCTGTAACTAAGTATCAATAATGAAATATTATTAATCAATTATCAATAATCAAGTATCAATAATCAAATATCATTAATCAAGTAGCAGATTCAAGTATCATTAATCAAGTGGCAATAACTAAGTATCAATGATCTAGTATTCATAACTGTGTATCAATAATTCAATAATAATATTCAAGTATCAATAATCAACTATCAATAATCGAGTAATAATAATCAAGTACCACAAATCAAGTATTAATAATAAAGTATGAGTAACTAAGTATCATCAATAAAATATCATTATTCAAGTATCAATAATCAAGTATTAGTAACTAAGTATCAATCATAAAATATCAATAATCAAGTAGCATATTCGAGTATCGTTAAACAAGTCGAAACAATTAGGTTTCAATAATCAAGTATCAATAATCAAGTATCAATAATCTAGTGTCAATATCCAAGTATCAATAATCAGGTATTAATAAGCAAGTTTCAATATGCAAATATCAATAATCAATCAACATTACTCAAGAATCAATAATCAGGTATGAAAAATCAAGTATCAATAATCTAATATCAATATTCAAGGATTAATAATCAATTATCAAAAAACAAATAGCAATGATAAAGTATCTACGAATAACGAAGTAACGGCAATCAAGTATCAATAATCAATCATCTATACTTCATTATCGATAATCAATTATCAGAAATAAAGTATCAGTAATCGAGTATCAATAACCGAGTATCACTAATCATGTATTAATAATAAATCATCTGTATCAAGTATTGATAATCAAGTATCAATTATGATGTTTTCATAATCAACTATCAATGATCAAGCATCAATAATTAAGCACCAAAAATCAAGCATCATTTATTAATAATCAAGTATCAATAATCTACTATCAATCATATAGTGTGAATAAACAAGTATCAATAACCAACTGTCAGTAACCGAGTAACAAGAATCAGGTATCAATAATTGAGTATCAATAATCATGTATAAAGAATCATGTGTCAATAATTAAGTATCAATAATCAAGTATTGATAATCAAGTATTAGTAATCAACTATCATTAATTAAATGTCAATATCACGTATTATTAATCAAGTATCAATCATTATGTATCCATAATCAACTATCAATAATATAGTTTCAAAAAACGGGTATCAATAATTAAGTATCAATAATCAAGAGTCAGTAACCGAGTATTAATAATCAAGTATCAATTGTTGAAAATAGACAGTACAAACTGGAGTTCTTGGTTGAAACTTTTACTCTCCGTTCTTAAAATAAAATTTTTCGAAATATGCAACATATGTCACTTAAATGCAATCAAACAAAAAAATTCTTGTGTATCCGTCGCCTCTGTTATAATTTATATTGTAAGTTTATCATTTCAAAAAATGAATGCCACTATTTTCCCACTACATATCAAAATTGATGCCACTATAGTCTCATTAAAACCTTTTTCTTTAATTTTATTTCTCTAAATTGGTTTAGCACGCAAGCATATTTTGTCTTCATCATCGGCCTTTGAATTGCAAAAAAGCGCTTATCAACTACGACTGACTGATTTACTTTTCTGCGACCTCCTAAGAAGCTAATTAACTTTCCGAACATAACTGAGTTACTCCACATTTTTACCGTTCTTCGAGACGTAAGTCATATTTTCAAGAGAGACTTACTGAGATAAGCACTGCGTATTATCAACTGACAGCAGAATAATTACTGCCCTGTTCCACACTATTGCATCGCGTGTTCCATCAACAGTTCAAATATTGCATATTCAAATAATGCGCCTATAATAAAAAGTAAAAACAACAACGATCACGTGACTACCGATTTTATCACTACTTGATGAACAAGTTTGAGTTTCATTGATAAGAACGATCAATTATCATCAATCCATTTTCATCAATCATCAGTAATCAATAATCAAGTAGCAATATCCAAGTATCAGTAACTAAGTATCAATAATCTAGTATCAATAACCAAGTATCAATAATCAAGTATGAATATCCAAGTATCAGTAATCAAGTATCAGTAACTAAGTATCAATAATCTAGTATCAGTAACCAAGTATCAATAATCAAGTATGAATATCCAAGTATCAGTAATCACGTATCGATAATTAATTATAAATATTCCAGTAGAAATAATCAAGTACGAATAATCAAGTAGCAAAAATAATCAATTGGCAATAAGCAGGTATCATTACTCAAGTATCAATAATAAATATTATCAATTACCAAGTGTCAATGATCATTTATCCTTCACATAGTGCGAATACTCAAGTATCGATAACATATAATCAATAATCAAGTGTCAATAATTATGTATCAATATCTGAGTATCAATAATGAAGTATCAATAACCAAGTATCAGTAAATAAGTGTAAATAATAAAATATCAATCAAGTATCAATAATGAAATATCATTAATCAAGTATCAACAATTAAATATCATTCATCGAGTAGCAGATTCTTGAACAAGATCGGATTAAATTGATAATAACGATCAATTATCATCAATAGGAAGAAATTCACGGTTTTGAATTTGCCGGCAAATCGAGTTTAGATGCATTTTCTGAAATTAGGAAATATTTCAGGATTGAAGAGATTGGTTGCATTCAAAATCAGGCAGTTTCTTAAATTCAATTTTTTTTTTCTTCAGAAAATATCTTTCTGAGAGGCATTAATATAGAAAAAAAATTTGTTTCAAACTTCCCTTATAAAAATGAAGTATTGGTGAGTACAGGATCCAGTACTTTTTTCGCGAAAAAGTATTGGGTTTCCAATACTTATATCTTTTTATCCTACAGGTTTTGTTTTAAAGGAATATATATTTTTTATGAAAATATAATTCAATTTAACTTATTTCGAAAAGTGCTCGATACGATTTTGGTTAAATATTAACTTTTTTGATAGAAAATTCAACTATTCTTGAAAACAATTTGAATGAAAATGAACTTTTTCAGTTAAAATGTATATTTTTGGGTTGAAAATTCACATGTTGTGTAAGAATTTACCATTCGGCTTGAAAATTTAACTATATGGTTAAGAATTACATTTTTTGTTAAAATTTAATTTTCTTGGGCTGAGGATTAATTTTTTTTCAACTTTTTTATTGAAAATTAAAATTTTGTTTGATTTATTTAACTATTTGGTTGAAAATTATTTACATATTTTTAAATTCATGCTTTCGAGTTAAAAATTCAATTGTTTTGTAAAATATATTATTTTCTTCAAATGTAACTATTACATTTTTAATTAATTTTTTTCTTCAGTCGAGAATTGAATTTGGTTTGAAAATTTATGTATTTTGTTGAACATTTGCCTTTTAGGTAGTTCTATAGCAAATTAAAGTGTTTGATTGGCAATTTATTTATTTTGGTTTGGAAATTCAACTATTTGGTTCAAAGTTGCAATACCTCGTTGAAAAGTCATTTCTTGCAAATTTTATTAAAATTTCCTTTTTTTTCACAAAAATCCATTTTTTAATCATAAAATTCAAATCTTCCATTTTTTGGTTATTTTGTTGAAAATTCGTCTTCCTGGCTACAAAATAAGTACATTGTGATAATTTTTTTTCTTGTTTTATTAAAATTTCGTTGCTTCTTTATTGAAAATTATGTTTTTCATCACAGAATTGACCTATATCATTTTTGATTAAAAATTTAAATAATTTTTTGAAAATTCAAGTGTTTGATTGAGATTTTACCTATTTTGTTAAAAATTCATCTTTTGGACTTAAAAATTTAACAATATTTGGATAGAAAATAAAACTGATCGATTGAAAATTCATAATTTTTTTTGTTGAAAAATTGTCTTTTCAAGTAGAAAATGAATCTTGTTTCTTCAAAATTTACCTTTTTGGATGGCGATTTAACTGTTTTCTTGAAAATTCATCTTATTAAGTTGAATTCGACTAGTTAAAAATTTTTGTTTTGTTTTTAAAGAGTTCTCTGTTTTCGTAAAATTTGCTTTTTGGTAGAAAATATCTCCTCTGGGTTGAAAATTCAACTTTTTAGTTTTAGATTTCAGCAATCTAGTCAACAATACAACAATTTTGTTGATACTCTAATGATTTTGTTGAAAATTTAACTAGTATGCTAAAGTCACCTTTCTTGGTTGAAAATTCATCGTTCTTGCTTAAAAGTTAAGCGTTACGTTAATCGATGCCACTGTTTGGTTAAAAATTAATTTTTTGTTGAAAATTCATCTGCTAGGGTTAGAGATTCATCTCTTTTGGTAAAAGACCCTTTTTGGTGATAAATTTAATTATTTTGTGAAAAATTTTTAATATTTCGACCTAAAATCTTAGGGAATAAATAAAAAAGTGGCACACCACATCAAACGCAAGTCTATCGTTTAGATCATGATTCACCATCATCTAGTGAAACATACCTCATGATCGACTATGCTCTGGATCATACAACATCATTCACTATCCTCTAGAACATAGCCCATAATCCACAATCATCTGGAACATACCCCATCATTATTATCAAAAAACACTGTTATCAAAAAAGTATCCCATTATCTGTATTATTATCCGCAATTATTTGGAATATAACCCACTATCCATAATTATCTGAAACAATTGTTTTTATAACTTCATATTATAATTAAAAATCGACCATGCAAAAATTGTGCACGCTTAGCCCTATCTCCCCGATTTTCTAATTTGTCCCTAAATCGAGTATGGATAGCTTTTCCGAATAAATGAAAAAACGTGTCGGTATTAAAAAGGTAATTCGTTAAGGAGCAATTGTTACCCACCATCTAAAATAGGCATCACCATCTATGTGACCATCCAGTATATATCCCACGATCTGTATCATCGCCCACAATCATCTTTACCATATTATCCTATATCATCTAGATCATTATCCAACATCATCTGGAATACACTCCATCATCCGCTATCACCTGAAACATACCACATCAAATCCTCTGGAACATAACAAATCTTCAACTTATATCTGGACCATCATCCACCATTATCTGGATTATCATCCACAATAATCTGGACTATAACCTGTCATCCACTATCATCTAGTTCATCATTCATCATCATCTAGTATCACCTGAAACATACACCATGATCCATTATGCTCTGGAACATACAACATCATTTACCATCGTCTAGAACATGCACCATCATCCACTATTATCGGAAAAGTACCCCATTATCTGTATTATTATCCGCAATTATTTGGAATATAACCCAGTATCTGTATCTTCAATCCACTTTCACCAGGAACATATTGCATCATCTGCATCCTAATCCAGTATCATCTGAAACATACCCCACCATCTGGGTCATCATCCACAACCATGTGAAACATTCCTACTATCCCAATGATCATGCACTATCAGTTGGAACATAACCCATCACCCGGTATCATCTGGAACACATTCCACCTTCTGGATCATCATCCATAATTATCTAAAACATACTTTCTTTTTATAACTTTATTTTGTTATTAAAAATTGACGATCTAAAAGCTCTGCGCTCCCCTATTGTCTAATTTGCCCCCAAATCGAGTTTAGATAGATTTTCCGAATAAATAAAAAAACGTGTCAGGATTAAGGAGGTAATTCGTTAGGGGACAATTGTTACGGTCCGTTATCCGAAGAGATCTGTGGAGTAGGTCTTGGCGAGCCTATTAATTACCTTGCCTTACGGTGGCGCGGGTGGCGGCGGCGGCAACGGGGGTGCCTATTGCCTAGGGGAGGAGGTGAAAGGCACTTGGAGTAAGTGTATAAAGCGGGTGCACCCTCTACTCTAGCGGCAAACGAACAACAGGACAAGGGAATCAGGAATATTTAAAAAGTAATATCAATTACATTTGCATATTCACAACCCACCCGCCTGGTGGGTTCCATGGGGTTCGGTTCGGTTGGCCCTCTTTCGTGCTTCTACAATTTACACACAGAGAGTGCATTGCTTTCTAAGAATAGCAGAAACAAATCTTTTTTTTTCTTCTCCCAGATTATAGGGTCAATTGCTCCAGATGCTACTTAATCGGAAAATGAAGATTTACATTTTCGGAAAGAAGAGGCGTAATTTCAAATAAATTTTGCATTTTTAAGAACCTTTTTTGTTGGGTACTTGGATTCGACTGATTATTGATACCTTATTATTGATACTTGGTTATAGATTATTTATATTTTATTATTGATACTTGATACTTCATGCTTGATTCCAAATGCTTTATATTTGAGTATTGATAGTCAGTATTTGAATATTGATACTGGATTATTATTACCTGATTGTTCATGCAATAAACTTTATTATGGAGACTCAATAATTGATAATTGATACTTATTATTGATATTTTATACTTTATTGTTTATAATTGATTATTAGTATATAATATTTAAGGATTGATACTAGATATTTGAATATTAGTACTTGAAAATTGATTATCAATACATCATTATTGATACTTTGTTATTGATTATTAATATCTCATATTTGATTATTGATGCTTGAAATTTTATATTAACACTTGATAATTGATACTTGATTATGCATACTTGATCATTGGTGTAGTTGATACCTGATTAATAATACAACATACTTTATGATACGCACTTGAGAATTAGTTATTGATACTTGATTCTTAATATTTCAAATTTGATGATTGATTACTAATGATTCAAATGTGATTATTATTACTCGATTATTAATGCTTTATTGTCGTTACTTGATTGTTAATACTTGATTATCGATATCCGATTATTAATACTTGATTATTGATGGTTGATCATTGATACTTGGTTATGAATACTTTACTATCGATACTAGATTGATAATACTTGATTAGCGACACTTTATTATTAATACTTGATCATTGATAGTTAATGATTCATACTTGAATATCAATAAATTATTATCGATACGTGATCATCAATCCTTGACTATTGGTGGCTAATTATTGATACTTAAATATCGATACTTAATTATCAAAACTTGGTTATTAATACTTGAATATTGGTAACTAATTATTAATAATTGATCATTCGCGGGAAATTATTGATACTTGAATATCAATACTTGATTATCGATGCTTGGTTATTAATACTTCATTGTCGATACATGATCATTAATACTTTATTATCAATACTTGATTATTGATGCTTAATTCCTTATATATGATTATCGATACTTGATTATTGGTGGTTGTGTATTGATAATTGTTCCTTATTACTTGATTATTGATGGATGATTATTTATACTTGATTATGATTACATTTTTATCTGGACTTGATTATCAATACCCCATCATCGATACTTATTTATTTATATTTCATGATCGATACTTAGTTATTAATTGCTGGTTAATAACACTTGATTTTTATTGTTTGATTGTCGTTAGTTGCCTATTCATACTTGATTATTGATGGCTAATTATTGATACTTGAGTATCACTACTTGATTATCAATACTTGGTTATTAAAAGCTTGACTATCGATACCTGATTTTCAATACTTGATTATTACTACTTTGTTATCAATACTTATTATTGATGCTTGAATAATAATACTGGATTATGTTTACTTGATTATTGATGACTAACTATTGATACTTGAATATCACTACTTGATTATCGATACTTGAATATCGATACTTGATTATCGATACTTGATTATCAATACTTGATTATTGATGCTTGATTAATAATGAACGAATATGTTTTTCTTGATCATTGATGGCTAACAATTAATACTTGAATATCACTACTTTATTATCAATATTTCATTATCACTACTTCATTGTCAATAATTGATTATTTATGCTTGAATAATAATACTTGATTATGTTTACTTGATTATTGATGGCTTTGATGGATTGATGGATTATTGATGGGATTATTGATACTTAAATATCACTACTTGATTATCGATACTTGAATATCGATACTTGATTATCGATACTTGATTATCACTACTTGATTATTGATGCTTGATTAATATTGCATGAATATGTTTTTCTTGATCATTGATGGCTAACTATTAATACTTGAATATCACAACTTTATTATCAATATTTGATTATCACTACTTTATTATCAATAATTGATTATTTGTGCTTGAATAATAATACTTGATTATGTTTACTTGATTATTGATGGATAAATATTGATACTTAAATATCACTACTTGATTATCAATACTTGATTATCGATACTTGATTATTACCACTTCATTATTAATACTTGTTTATTGATGCTTGATAATTAATACTTGATTATTGATGGTTATTTATTGATACTTGAATATCAATACTTGATTATCTATAGTTAATTATCTATACTTTACCACTACTAATTTATTATCAATACTTGATTATTGATACCTGATTAATAATACTTTATTATGTTTACTTGATTAATAATGGCTAAATATTGATAATTGTTCATTATGACTTGATGATCGATCGAATATTATTGATACTTGAATATTATTACTCGACTATCGGAACTTGAATATCGTTACTTAGTTATCGATACTTGATTATCGATACTTGATTATCGATATTTAATTATCCAAACTTGATTATCGATATTTAATTATCCATACTTGAATAATAATTGCTAATCATTATTACTTTATTATTTATGGTTAATTGTTGATACTCGAATATCACTGCTTGGTTATCGATACTTGGTTTATGATGCTTCATTATTGATACTTCGTTATTAATACTTTATTATCGATACTTGTTTTTTGATAATTGATTAATCATACTTGATTATCAATACTTGAGTATCGGTACTCGATTTTCAGTACTCAATTATCGATACTTAATTATTGATTGCTAATTATAATTACTTGATTATAAACATATGATCATCAATACTTGGTTATTAAAAGCTTGATTATCGATACCTGATTATTCATACTTGATTATTGATGGCTCATAGTTGATACTTGAATATCACTACTTGATTATCGATACTTGGTTATTAATACTTGATTATTACTACTTTATTATCAATACTTGATTAACGATACTTGATTATTACTACTTTGTCATCAATATTTGATCATTGATGCTTGAATAATAATGCATGGTTATGTTTACTTGATTGTAGATGGCTAACTATTAATACTTGAATATCACTGCTTGATTATCGATACTCGATTAACGATACTTGATTATTACTACTTTTTCATCAATATTTGAACATTGATGCTTGATTAATAATGCATGGTTATGTTTACTTGATTGTTGATGGCTAACTATTAATACTTGAATATCACTGCTTGATTATCGATACTTGATTATCACTAATTTATTATCAATACTTGATTATTGATGCTTGATCAATAATACTTGATTATGTTTACTTCATTATTGATGACTAAATATTGATACTTGAATATCACTGCTTGATTATCGATACTTGATTATCGATACTTGATTATCTTTACTTTATTATAAATACTTGTTTATTGATGCGTGATTAATAATACTTGATTATTGATGGCTATTTATTGATACTTGAATTTCACTACTTGAGTATCGATACTTTATAACTACTACATTATTATCAATACTTGATTATTGATACTTGATTAATAATACTTGAATATGTTTACTTGATTATTGATGACTAACTATTGATAATTGTTCATTATTGCTTGATTATTGATGGAATATTATTGATACTTGAATATTATTACTCGACTATCGGAACTTGATTATCATAACTTAATCATCGATGCTTGATTATCGATACTTGATTATTAATATTTAATTATCGATACTTGATTATTATTTTCTAATTTTTAATATTTGATTATGGATAGTTACTTATTGATACTTCAATATCAATACTTGATTATCGATACTTGCATATTGATGCTTTATTATCGATACTCGATTTATGATGCTTGATAATTAATACTTGATTATGTTGACTTGATTATTGATGGCTAACTATTGATACTTGAATATCACTGCTTGATTATCGATACTTGATTATCATTACTTGATTATCAATACTTGTTTATTGATGCTTGAATAATAATACTTGATTATTGATGGCTAATTATTGATACTTGAATTCCACTACTTGATTATCGATACTTGATTATCGATACTTTAAAACTACTATATTATTATCAATACTTGATTATTGATAATTGATTAATAATACTTGATTGTGTTTACTTGATTACTGATGGCTGACTGTTTATAATTGTTCAATATTACTTGAACGTTGATGGAATATTATTGATACTTGAATATTATTATTTGACTATCGGAACTTGATTATCATAACTTAATCATCGATTCTTGATCATCGATACTAGATTATCAACATTTAATTATCGATACTTGATTATCGATTGCACATTATTAATACTTGATTATGGATAGTTAATTACTGATACTTAAATATCACTGCTTGATTATCGATACTTGATTATCGATACTTGATTGTCATTACTTGATTATCAATACTTGTTTATTGATGGCTAATTATTGGTACTTGAATTCCACTACTTGATTATCGATACTTTATAACTACTATATTATTAGCAACACTTGATTATTGATACTTGATCAATAATACTTGATTGTGTTTACTTGATTACTGATTGCTAACTGTTTATAATTGTTCAATATTACTTGAACGTTCATGGAATATTATTGATACTTGAATATTATTATTTGACTATCGGAACTTTATTATCATAACTTAATCATCGATTCTTGATCATCGATACTAGATTATCAATATTTAATTATCGATACTTGATTATCGATTGCACATTATTAATACTTGATTATGGATAGTTAATTACTGATACTTGAATATCACTGCTTGGTTATTGATACTTGGTTTGTAATGCTTCATCATTCGTACTTCATTATAAATACTTTATTTTTGATAATTTAATAATAATACTTGATGAACGTTACTTGATTATTGCTGATTAACTATTGATAATTGCTTATCATCATTTGATTATTGATGGAAGATTATTGATACATCATTATTAATACTTGATTATTGATGTTTAATTATTGACACTTGAATATGAGTACTTGATTATCGATACTTGGTTATTGATGCTTCATTATCGATACTTGATTATTATCACTTCATTATCAATATTTGATCATTATTAATTCATTATCATTACTTGATTATCGGTACTTGATTATCAATACACAATTATCGATACTTTATCATCGATATTTAATGATTAATTGCTGATTATAGTTACTCGAATATAAATATATGATTATTAATACTTGGTTAATAAAAGCTGGACCTTCGATACCTGATTTTCAATACTTGATTATTGATAGTCAATTATTGATACTTGAATATCATTACTTGATTATCGAAACTTGATTATTCACACTTCATTATCAATACTTGATTATCAATACTTTACTATCAATACTTGATTATTGATAATTTATTAATAATAATTGATTATCGTTACTTGATTATTGATGGTTAACAATTGAAAATTGTTTATTATTACTTGATTATTGATACAAGATTATTGATACTTGATTATTATTACTTGATCTTTGGTAAATGATTATCAATATTTAATTATCGATATTTGGTTATCGATAATTGAATATTGTTTGCGAATTATTAACATTTGATTATTATTGCTTGATTATCAATGTTTGGTTATTATGACTTGATTATCGGGTGTTGATTATTAATACTTGGCTATTGATTTTTGATTATTGATGCTTGATTATTATTACTTCATTATCAGTATATGGTTTGTGACACTTGATTATTAATATTTGATTATCGATACTAGATTAATTGATGGCTAACTATTGATGTTTGATTATTATTACTTGATTATCGGATCTTGATTATCGATACTTGAGTGTCGATAATTAACTATCAATACTTGATTATTGATGACTAATTATGGATACTTGAATATCACTACTTGATTATTGATACTTGGTTACTAATACTTTATTATCGATGTTTGATTACTAATACTTTATTATCAATACAGTATTATTGATAATTGATTAATAATACTTGATTATCGTTACTTGATCATTGATTTTTAACTATTAATAATTTTTCATTATGACTTGATTATTGATAGAAGGTTATTGATACTTGATGATTATTATTTGATTTCGGTACTTGATTATCAATTCCTAATTATCGATATTTGATTATCCATATACTTGATTATTGATACTTTATTATCAATACCTTATTATTGATAATTGATTAATAATACTTGATTATCATTACTTGATCATTGTTTTTTAACTATTGATAATTATTCATTATGACTCGATTATTGATAGAAGGTTTTTGATACTTGATTATTATTACTTGATTATCGGTACTTGATTATCAATACTTAATTGTCGATACTCAATTGTCGATACTCAATTATTTATCCATATTTGATTATCGATACTTGATTATTGATTGCTAATTATTGATACTCGATTATTAATACCTGATTATCAATACTCGGTTATTAATACTTGATTATCGATAGGTGATTATTAATATTTTATTATTGATAGCTTATTATTATGACTTGATTATCGAGTCTTGATTACTGATACTTGGTTATCGATTCTTGATTATTGATGCCTAATTATTATTGATACTGGATTATTATTACTTTATTATCAATACTTGATTCTTGACACTTGATTATTAATATATAATTATCGATACAAAATTACACTAGCTTACAAAATTAAAAATGTTTTCTGCTGACCATTTCTCACTATGATTTTCCCATCTATTTTAGCCCACTAACAACGAAAACCACATTCAAAAATTTTTTATGGAAGTGTTTCCGAGATATCAATGTTTAAAATTTTTGTCGATTTTTCAACGTTTTTAAGTATATCTTGAGTTTCAATTGACCGATTTCCTTAAACGAGCAAGCGATTTTAATGCGCTGTACAAGTTGTATTTTTTGGCAAAAAAACGAGGTCGAAATTTCAGATATTGTCCTGGGAAGAATAGAAATTGCAAAACATGGATATCTCGAAAAGGCTTCCATAAAAAATTTTTTGAGTGTGATTTTCGTGTTTAGTGGACCAAAATACGTGGAAGAAGCATAGTGTAATATGGTGAGCAGAAAATTTTCTTAATTTTGTAAACTAGTGTTATTGATGGCCAACTATTGATGTTTGATTATTATTACTTGATTATCAATACCTGATTATCAATACTTGATTATCAATACTTGATTATCGATAGTTGATTATTGATACTTGATTATCGACACTTGTTTCCTAATACTCGATAATTGATACTTATTGATGAATAGTTATTAATACATGATTCCCAATACTAAATTATTATTTCTAAAAGATATTAAACATAATATCAAAATTTATTTATTTTTTCTATTTTCCTTGGCAATCGAAAGGAGGAAGGATCTAGCGTTGATTTCTACGTCGCATCGTAACAAACTGCCGCAAGTCAGGCTAAAACGTAGTTATTATTACGGGCGCTGCCGTGATTATTTTCATTACAGGAGACGTGCGATCGTTATCTGCTGCTTCCCACTGTAGTCTGCGGGGCTTAGTTTTCATGTTTTTTCTTAATGATTCGAGCAATTAGCCACGCTGAGTGCCCTGACTTCTCATTCCGTCCTCCAACATACCAGCCATTTTTTCTTCCCCTCTGACAATGGATTATCAAATTTATTGAATTGCTAAATTCCACCAACAATGTTACTTCATTGCAATGCTTTTGTCACCTCCTACTTCAAAAAGCTTTAAAAGGTTTTAGGAATCTCAAGTAATTTTACATAATTAACAAAAAAAATCAGATGGTTTCAAGAACCCTAATCTACCTTGGTCCTTCGAGCCGGATATGATCATGTAATCTGACAGAGAGATTAATTCACTAAATTAGTCGCTTCTCAAGTGCTGAGAATTTGATTCATGACTGTTATTCTGTAACGCATGGGTACTAAAATGTAGGTTTAATAATGTGAGGAAACAAGCTGCCTTGCGAATAAGTAATGACGAGGGTAAATAAATTTTCGAGTACAATAAAATTGATCGCGCTTGTGTACACGAAAGCTAGGCGTTATACTGTAGCACCTGTCTTTAGGTTGTGGGTGCTATACAGAAGGGGCAACGAAAGTAATGTATGCACCCCTGTTTTCAAAGGAAAGTCAAGCCGGGCCACCTGAAGCTGCAGGCGGACCAACGGCAACGTCATTCGAGCCGGCTGCGGTCTACGAGTCTGCTACAGGGACATAATAGCACCTTGATGGCTAATTCATTTAATTTTATCAGACACTAGCTACCAAAATAAGCTTTTTACCAACTGCCGAGCAAAACCCTGGGAAAATCATTTCTGCTGAAAGATTGTTCAGTTTATGCAAAGATCGGAAATGCTAATAGCAGGAAGCTAGGATTTGCAATTAGTGAATAAAACTAATGTCATTTAGAAGATACCTTATCATTCATGTCAACTGGAAGATAGTCTACCTTTCACTAAGATTTGAAACATAACCCATCTGGATTATCATCAATCTGGAACATATCCCAACAACTGTATTAGTATCCACTGTCATCTAAAAATAGCACCTTGATGGCTAATTAATTTGATTTTATCACACACTAGTTATAGAAATAAGCTTTTTAGGAGCTGCTGACCAGACTCCTGGGCAAACAATTGTTGCTGGAAGATTGTTTAGTTTTGTGCAAAAATCATGAATGCTAATACAAAGAACCTAATGTTTGTGATTATAGATTAAAACCATTAGCATCCATCATCATTTGGAAGATTTCCTATCATATTCAACATACCCCATTATCTGTTTTATCATATGCTATATTATCTGATAGATAACTTCACCATTTGGATCGTCATCCTCTATCATTCGAAACATACCTCGTCAAATGCAAATCCTAAAAATTGAAGAATTTCAATCGTAAATCTTCAAAATTCAGCTATTCCAAAAAAGTATCGTTCAAAATTGCATCTTATTTTAAATCGTTTTAATCATATATTTTAATTTGATAATAAGGTCAAAAAAAGAAACATAATATAGGCGCGCGTAGCATGTTATTTCTGCAAATTATACAATAAAACATCTCCTATTATATCATTACAGTATCACATTACCATGTAAAATTTGCTGCTGAATATTCATCAATATTATAAACCTGAGACATTAATAAGCACTTGACACCCCGTTTGCCTCTTTGAATCCCGCAAGAGAATTAAATTGTCTGAGATCATGCACCCTCGTTAATCAATCACTGCACAATGCTCATTCATATTCACTTACAAATTGGAAGCTAATCCCGACAGATATCTTGAAGATAATTATAGGAAATCTCGTCTATACATTTCCCATCATTATTTTAATCATCTTGAGAAGACAATTGTTGTTTGTACTCGATAAGTAGGTGATATAAAGTGAAATTCTCACCAAGGAAAATGAGAAAAACGTGCTTTCATCTCAGGGCCTGAGATCTTTCAAATTTTGGACTGCATATAAGTAAGGGAAAGCCAACAAAATTCTTATTAACTGTAGCAATAGGAGACTATCTGGAATGATCATACCATCAGGATCCTAATCCAGTATCATCAGGAATGTACCCCACCATCGAGGTCATCATCCACAATCATTTGGAACATACTCCATCATCCGAATCATCATCCACTAGCATATAGAACATATCCTATCATCCGGATCATCATCGGGTAACAGCTGAAACATAATTCGCTATCTGGACCTTAATCCACTATCACCTGGAACATACCCCATCATCAATGTCATCATCCACAATCATTTGGAACATACCCCATCATCGGAATCATCATCCACTATCAGCTGGAACATACCTCACCACATGGTTGATCATCTACTATCATCTGAAACATACCCTACCATCCGGATCATCATTCAGTATCATCTCGAATATACCCTACCATCTAGGTCATCATCCACAATTACTTGGAACATAGCCTATCATTATTTTAATCATCTTGAGAAGACAATTGTTAAATCTTCGAAAATATAGTAACATTTTCAACCAAATTTGAAAAAATTTGAACAAAGTAGTTGAAACTTTAACCCAGTAGTTAAGTTTTCTACCAAAAGAGATACATTTTCAACAAAGACTCTGATAGCTGTTACTTTAACAAACAAAAAATTTTTATTTTAAATTAAAAACAGTTTCGTTCATAAAAAAAAATGGATTCCTTTTCAACGAAAACAATGAATTTTCAGCCGAAAAGATTAGGTTTTGATTCAAGGTCATCCATTTGGTTGAAGATTCAATTATTTTTTTAAAAATGCCTTTGAAACATTTGGTCTTCTTGGCTTAAAAATTCAATTCTTTTTTGTTAAATTTGAATATTTTTTGTTTCAAAAATCATCATTGTGGACTGAAAATTCATTCATTTATTAATTTTGTTGCTAAAAAGTACCACAATTTGTTTAAAAATGCATCCATTTTATTAAAAATTGAAAAATTTGGTTGAAAGTACATTTTTTGGTTTAAGATTCATCATCATATTTGAAAATTGATCTATTTGGATGGAAATTGAACTATTTTGTTGCATAATCGTTGTTTTTTGGTTGTTACTTTATTTTTAACCTGTATTTAACTATTTAGTTGTAAATTTGTCTTTTTTGGTTAAAATCATTATTTTTTGAACGAAAATTTAGTTATTTTATTGAAACTTCCTTCTTTTCTAGTTAAAAACTGATTTTCAAACTGAAAATTCAACAATTCAATTTATTGGCGAAAATAATTTTTTAACTGATTATTTAACTATTTCATTTTTCACGAAAATTTGGAATTGGTAAAAATTCACTTATTTTGAAAAACATTTTTTTTCAAATTATCGTTTTTTTGGTTATAAACTCATTTCTTAAACTGAAAATTCAACTATTTTATTTTTGGTGAAAATTTGACTTTCTTAGTTGAAAAATCATGTTTTTTTTTAATTTTGTTGTTTTCTGTAGAAAATTAGTTGAAAAGTCCATTTTTTGTTGAAAATTCGTTTTTTTTAAACAAATTTATTTTATTCTACTGAAAATTTTAATATTTCATTTTTGTTGAAAATTCGTTTCCTCTTTTTGATCAAAATTAATTTTTTTCTTACTGAAAATTTGTTAAGTTTAAGATTCATCATCTTGGTTCAAAATTCATCTCTTTGGATGAAAATGTAATAATTTTATGAAATAATCGTTTTTGAGATGAGAATTTTTTATTTTCTATTTTATAAATAAATTTTATAAAAATGCAACCATTTAGTTGAAAATTCATGTAATTTGTTGAAAATTTGTATTTCTTAGTTGAAAGTATATCTTTTTGGTGAAAAATTCATCTATTTAAATAAAAATGGAATAATCTTGGAAAAAATGTTAACTATTTTATTAAATATAGGTATATTTTTTTTAATTAATTTTTTTGGTTGAAAATTTATCTTCCAAACTGTAAATTTGACTGTTTCATTTTTGGTGAAAATTTGCCTTTCTTATTAAAAATGCATGTATTTTGTTGTAATTTTGATTTTTTCATTTCCAAATTAAGCTTTTTTCTTCAAAATTCATCTTTTTGGTTGAAAACTGATTTTCTTTGTTCAAAATTCAACTATTTCGTTGAAAATTTATGTATTTTGTTGAAAATTCGTATTCTCAAGTAAAAAATTTATTTCTTTTTTATTTAAAAATTCATGTATTTTATTGAAATTTGATTTTTTGGTTCCAAATTATGATTTTTGCTTCAAAATTCATCTTTTTGGTTTGAAACCGATCTATTTTTTTGAAAATTCAACTATTTGGTTAAAAATTAATCTTTTGGCATGAAAATTCATCTGTTGAATGAAAATGAAATAATATTGAAAAAAATTTAACTATTTTATTAAATATAGGTATATTTTTTTTAATTAATTTTTTTGGTTGAAAATTTATCTTCCAAACTGTAAA
>JAABKJ010001940.1:0-29150 GCA_011634705.1 Andricus grossulariae
TTGGTCCGCACCTTTTTGCTACAAATTTTTGATGTGATTTCAAAGCATACATATGAAATTGCGACCCAGAAAAAAAAATTCCTGGAATTTATGCTCATTTCTAATTTTGTCGCAATTTTCGCACTATTTGTCGGGGTGTAAAACTGAAGGGGTGCAACCCTTGTGTTTGCCAAATTTTTCATGTTTGGATTCATCCATCCTCTTCAAAATGAGACCTTAACAAAGACGATACGTTCATTTTTATGGGAGTTACAATTTTTCAAAGTAGGTGGCACGTATGTGTCCAACTGGTCGTTAAAGGGTTAAAGAGCTGGATGTATATTTGGTGAAAACTTATCCAGTTTCTGATAAAATTGGAATCAAATCTCTGTTACATAAAGAATTTGACCTTCGAAGCTATTTGGGATATAGTGTTTTGTATAAAGCAGAGCGCGGAAGAGCTTACACTAAACGATACTTTTCGCATCGTCGTTGATGACGTTGAAATACCGATCGGGGCTAGTCATGCCGATTTCACAACATCTCAATATCGGTAAAAAATCAACGTGCACGATCGGCGAGTCAGATAATTTATCTCTTCAACGAGCCGTATTTATTGGACGGCTATATGGGGAACACGGGCAAAGCAACGCTAGTGAATATGAAAGAAGTGGGACGGAAGGCGAATAATAACAGATGATCTTCGGAAGCGTGTGGCCGAAGAACTTGTGAGAAAAGCTAGTGTCACAATTCCAGTGGAAGGTTGTGGCATAGAGTCATAGAGGAAATAACCCTTTTTCAAGACTATCTTGCATGTTACCACATAGCTCCTGTCCTGTGAAAATAAGAGAGGAAAAAATAGATGAACAAAAAGAAAAGTATAAGGTTAGGTAATATTGTTTTTGTAATTTGTTCTATTCTTTCTTGTTGAGGGGAGATCTCAAAATTTGATTGATAGAAGTTAAATATAAAAACTTGTGGTCTTTTTGATGCAGGTAGATTTACAATATCCTCTCGGACGAAGGCGTTTTGTTTCGGTACAGATCTACTCATGTTTGGCTGTTCTAGACTATGCTTGATAGGTTACTCTTGGTTATTGAGGCTGGTGTGAAAGTGGTAGGAGGGTGCATAATCTAGTAATAAAAATTCAGTTTTAAGTTAAATATGCTCTGATTCGTGAATGAAGAAAGAGAAAAATTCATGGTAGGGATTTGATTGGTCTTGGCACGTTTTTCCGGGGTCCTTGGTTTGGCTCTCTCAGTTTCTGTTCGGATTTCCGTACAGTTTGATCTTTGTGAAAAGTGTTTAAAGGAGAGAGACAAAAAGTGAAGAGTAAGTAATCAGTTTGGTTCATAAGTTCTTTTATAGGAGAAAGGATTTTAATAATGAAATATTAATTATTGTTTTCTTTTTTGTCTTTCTTAGTTGTGAATTAGACAACATTTTGAATTTATATGGGAGTAGAACGTCTCCTATAGGATTCTTTGAGTTTGATCTATCTGATTTAGTAGACACATCAAACTGTATTGAAAACGTGGCTAATGCTGAGAAGGCTGAGCCAACTTCGCTCCCGTACCTGAGGGACCATCAGAAAAAACGATTGGGGAAGACTATGATGAGTGGCATCCGCAACGTTTCCCTTTATTTACGTTTAACCCTGGAGTGTTCTTTGGGGGCGCTTCTACTTCCTCTAAGTTGGTCCTTCATGGAACCAGGGATACTTTTGGCGGTAATGGAGTTAATAGTTGCCATAAAGAAGATCTCGCCTTAAGAGCCGATGTTTTTCCGAGGGACGAAGTGCCATTTTTCGCAAGGAATTTTAATTAGAGTAAGTAGTAGAATATTATTATCTTGGTTAGGGTTATTATTCTTATTTTGTTTTTAGGCCAACGGTTATGTTACATGGCTTAAATTTGTAATTCTTCAAATTAAGTTTACAAATACTCCATTTTGATAAGAAAACCCATAGAAAACCTTATGTGAATTGAGAAATATTTGTGATTTTTAATACTCTTATGCGGTTAAATTACAACATTCAAAATATCTAATAAATTACTAAAAATATTATAGATGTGGTATGTTAGTACTTTCCGCTTTCAATTAGTATTTTTCAAATAGAATTTTAATATAAAATCATCAAATTTTCAAAAATTTTAGGTTGTGTTAATTTATTTTAAATTATTAGTATTTTTAATAAAATTATTAGATTTCAAAGAATATTTACGATTTTTCTATAAAGTTAGATTACGATGGTGTATGTCACCTGAAATTGGTATTTTTAACAAAAATCATTATACATCTATATACATAGTTTAGTTTACACAGAATGACTATGTGCCATGACCGAGTATAAGGAGAAGAAGGAATTCGGCCGAGTCTAATTACACACAGTATTGTCACTCTACCACATATACGCAATGTAGTTATTAATGCGAATTTTATCCAAAGTTGTACATAATTGCAACGTATACAACAGCCCTAGCTCGTTTAATATTGTATGAGTATTTCTCTAAACTAGGCAACCACACTCTGTAATATAATGCAGACTTAGCCATTTTTACTCATCGTAATAACCCAGAAGGTTTTCAGTTTTCAAGAACGCATCCAGTTTTCTGCATTATATCTGCTCTGATCCACCTCACTTTTTTTTAAAGAGGAAAAGTACGTAGCTACCTCTATATATGTGAGAATTTCATAGTTTACAATTTTTTCCAAATTATGTTTATGATTAATTTTGTTACAGACAATTAAGCCATCAACCCCTCATCTGAGGATGAGTATGAGTGCTCGAACTCACCAGTCCTCCCAAACTTTTGTCTACAGTCTTTTACCGCTCCGATATAAATTGGCGAGAACCAACATGTGGCGTAACTGATTCATATTTTAGCACGCAGGAAATTTTATGCATGTAGCGATTTTCTTCCGAATGAGAGACTGGCTGGCAGAAATTCGCGCTGGAACTTCTGGTAACACGGCAAACGAATTTTCACGTTTTATTATGTAACTTAGACAATTGTTGGGCCACGAAAAGTAATTATGAAGAGCGGGAAGCTACTGCTTTCAAGCTATGCATTTGATCAATCAGTGTGATCGTTATGGTTAAATCCGTTAAGTGTTCACATCTAAATTTAAGCGATTAATAAATGCTAAGTTGGCCACGATTGTGCGGACCAATGTTTGCATCTTAATGAGGTAAGTAGTAAGGTATGACTATGGGGCGCCGTTATGGGCGTTGCCTAATCCCCCTCCCTATCCAGCGACCCGCGACTGGCAGTGAGGCGTCGAAGTAGATAAGACTGAGTGGCAAAGATCTACATAGTTGGAGAGGGGGAAGAGGATCCCCATCTGAAAGATTCTGGGTCTTGTGATGTCACACAGGGAGTTTCCAAACGTTAAAATGGAAAAGGGAGGAGAGAGAGATAGGAGATTCCCGACTGGAGAGTTCAGAGCGCTGTAACGTAATATTGTTAGGGGTTTCCTCGGAGAAAAGAAGATATTTAATCGATTTTTAATATTTTCAAGTGAATTAAAATGGTTTCAATTAAATATTTTTTTATAAAAGGATTTAATATTCATTACTAATGAAAAATAACTTTATAAAAATAATAATCTAAAAATAGAAGTATAAATAATAAGAGTAACAGTTTTTGTTTGAACCTATAAAAATAGATATATTAAATTTTTGTAAAAAAACCTTATATCGAAAAAGACCTTGTTAAACTGTTATATATTTTTTTAAATCTGAACCTATCGTAGAGTTAAATATGCATACATAAAAAATAAAGATTATTTCATAACTTATTACATTTTCGTAGCCTGGGATACCGATAATTTTCAAATAAAAATTTCCAACTACTTCTTCCACAAACACACACACACACACACACTCACTCAAACATACAAATGCGTGCATAGTTAATCATATATTATAACCTAAGACGATTGTAAAACAGAGAGAGAAAAAGACAAAAAAGATCAACGATGCGAGCAGACGAATGACTCGTAAAACCATAGATATAAAATACGCATACCGTACTAGCATAATTCATTAAAATCCTAAAACGTATAAAATATTACAATGAGATTGAAGTAGATAAGACAAACAATAATATGATGGATAGTAATAAAAGATATACTGTAGCGAGTTGTGACGAACAAAATTGAACGCATGATACAATGTGTGAATTAAATACCCCACGATCATAATACCCACCTTGAAGCACATCTTTTGACTGTCGCAAAACCCTAGACTTAATTTCATATTTGTTTATCTTATATCTATTTCCACTGTACGAAATTCAGAATGTAAAAGAGGTATGTAATTCATTTTTTAGCAAGACCCTGACCTAGACTAGGTGGGTGATTAGTAAAGTAAGTAGTATCAGCAGATATCAATTCCTGTGGCTTTAACGAGGTCGCTTATATTTCTGTAAACACCAGGTCGAAAGAAAGAGACTAGTGGTTTCTTCCAAATGCCATCCAACACATTACTTTTATAACTTTTTCTAATTTCGTTAGCTTCAAACTTATCAAGTTCAGTGACACTTTTCATCACATAAGGGAGCGAAAATTTATCAAGCAAGTCTTTTCCAAGCATTTTCGGCTCTTGACTCTCACCCTGAACCATATTATCATCCTCATCAGTTTCTTCTATTACCTCATCACTTATTTTACCCACATTCGACAGAATAACTACACGATTTTCCATTGAATTTGATGAATCGTGTCTTACATGTAGAAATGTTCGCGGAAATTGTATTTCTACAAGTCCTACAACCCAACGACCATGCAGACGAATTTCGTGAGGGAGTAGAGTTGTAATACGAGTCGTACTGTTATTTGGAAAATACTTCATACTACTGCTACTCGGTGAAATTATATGAAATTGATGTTCATTTGTTCTATTTCTGGCCTCATCGGAAAAAATAGAAATTTCTGTAAAACCTGTTGATACCTTTTCCATTTTTCATACTCATCTTTTAAAAAGGATGAATAAAGTATTTCGCTCATTTCAGCATCAAGAAGTTTCATAACATTCCCAGGAGTTTGAGAAGTTGTATTGGGGCTTGTGGGTAAAGATTTGTAAACATCGCCTGACAATGGTAAGGAAGCAGGAAGTGATGACGGTGATAAGATAGATAATAAGATAATAGATATAATAGATAATAAGATATAGGCTTTTTGGCCCAAAAGCTGTTGCTGATATTTTTCGACCTGTTCGCTGGGAATTAAAACCATTTTCCTGGCATGTTCCATCTTTATAAAAAAAAAATACTAAAATCAAAATAGCGAAAAGAAAATTTACCTCTGTGTATTATTTTCAGTTTTAAAAATGTTTGAAAGAAGACCACCAATTATGGGTGCATGTAGTAAAGGGAAAAATCCGCCTTTTTGTACGATAAAACGTTTTTTATGCAAGTACATTGAGAGTACACTCACATATGCATTCGACAAGTTTTGTGTCAGCTGTACGCCAAATCGCAACACGTTGATTAGAATTCAAGCGATAGAGTGCATGTAATGCTATGGTGTTTTTTTCACCGATATGTTTACGTGTGTCCACCGATATTACAAACGTACAACTGGTACTTTTGCAGTGTCACTACTACTCTTTATACCTTTCTGAGGGATGTAAAAATAGGAAAAATCGTTATTCGGAAAAATATTTGTTCTAAAACGTCAATCATCGGGTGTGGATTGTTTTAAATCTAGAAGAAGTTAGCCATGGGGTTTCGAAGTTGAATCATGATAACTTTCTTGTAAAAAACGTGGACTTTCCGGATATATTTGTCATGCCAGGTGTTGAAATTGTGCTCGATTTCGAGGGTTTTTGAAAACGACTATATAATTAGCATTAAGTGAGATATCTCTCTGGCCATGCCCTTCATGAAATAAATTTTGTGATATAAAAATAACACTGAGATTTTCATGATGACTACCTTTTGTAAACAAGACGACATAGTATTATTAGATAATTCACGCATAAGATCGTCGATAATGACGAGTTTAGCTCGATTGTCGTTCGAATAATCAGATGCCTGGGGCATTTGAAATTCTCGTGAAATTCAATCAACTGTCCATATTCTGAATAGACTGATTGCCATTCTGAATAATAGAATAAAATACGTTTAACATTAACATCACACATTTTCTTGACATGATGGAGAAATTTGTTTACAAAAAATGTTTTTCCACAACCTGTTGGCCCGCAAATCATGGAGGTAAATGGATATTTCCATCGTGTGTCCATTATGTATACTAATAAATATACATTTCATCTACCTGTTTTATAGTTTCAAAAAAAAAATTATATCTGAAAAAAGAGTAAAAAATCAAAAACTTCAAAATTTTTGTCTCGTATAAAACCTAGACTTCGAAAAGCAAAGCCCGCGTACCGAACCTATTAGATTTTCATGTTCCGCAAACGGTACGCGCGCGCGCCAGACATATAAGCTGATCGAGCTTGGACCGGCGCAGGTATAAGCTGATGAATGCACCGCGGTCGCTGTTTGCCTCCAATATTAGCTGATCTGGATCAGCATTGGTAGCGGTTTACATTCACCGAAATGGCCGCGGAACGTACTTTGACAGCTATGTTCTACCGCCTCTTATTCCTTAACATCTTTATCGTCTGCGAGGAAACTGTACCCTATTCCGATGGAACACAGCAGAGTTACAAAGTTCCTCTTCCGATATGTTGTTATTATTATCTATAAGTCTTCAAGTATCTCTCTCTCTCTCTCTCTTTATTCTTTACTTTCAAGATTGATTACCCAGATTACGACGTGTAATGAGTCATAATAATAATCATCATAATCATCATATTTCTTAATTTTAAGTGCATGTATCTCTTAATTTTAAGCTTTGACATTTGACATTTTTCAACTCATAAACCGGGTTTTTCTACTTATAATTAAATATGCTTTTTTTCAATTTGCTGAATAAATATATTTTTGATAGGTTTGAATGTAATCCTAATCTCTTTTATTTATTACCCTATTCCTTTAGAAAATAAGTTTTATTTTTCACATTTAAACATTAAAAGAAGCACATTGATATTTAATTCCTAGTTAAAATCAGGAATTTAGCTCCAGACATGTGTACAAACAATACCTAGGCACCTATGAACGTGCTCGCATCAGCTATGGTTATCAGACGTAGTGGGGCGGGGGTATGTCCATGCTCTGGGGGGCTGGGGGGGTACGCCTTTCGCGTGGTTCGCATATTCCCCCTCCCCTCGTCAGAGGTCACTGATCTCGCGACATAGTGGTGGGGGTAGGCGCCAGTTAGTTAGCCCTTACTACTAGTGCATCCATCTTCGAAGAATGACGTAATTACATCGAATTTATTTACTAGCTGTGTCCATTCTGGTAGGTTCAAAGATAACCCTCGTGAGCAATTACCAAGAAATAGTATAACTGGTTCAAAACGGCCATCGGGTTGAATTTCCAAACCAACATAGTTTTTTTGACGCAGAATTGTTTAATTCATAAGCCATGGACAGAATAAGATGATACGGACGTGAATTTTTTACTTTTTTAAGACCTTCACTTTCAGAAGATTTTTCCTCGTCCACTACTTTTCGCTTTCTTACAACATTTTGTTGTTGTAAAACGTTTTATAAGGAAAATTCACTAGAATCTTGATCATCGCGGCCACGCATTCTTAACACTTGACTTTGAGAGTCAGACATTGTATAGTTCAGAAACAAGTTATATGATTAAATGCTACATATATGAGATTACCTCGAGTTTTATAGATAAGCCATCCTCTCCTACTCCTCTCTACACAGAACGGAAACCAGACTGGTGGAGGGGATTGGGGCCTTACTTCACAAATGTGGATCTAATTTTTTTTTCTTGAGAAAGTACCAGCAAATTTTTGTAAATAATTTTTTAAATCTTATTTTAATTTATTTTTTAAACAATTTTTATTGTTTTATTGTTATTTTTTTTTACACTAAGTATATCCTCCATCAAATTTTTCTTTGGACTCATACTTCTCTCTCTTTCCCTCGCACGCACACACACACATACATAGACATACTCTTTTCCTCTTACAGATTCTATGTTAGTGTGTGTGTGTGTGGTTCAAGTTGTGCCTACCAATTTTGTAAATGTTGAAAAAATGTTACAATACGTTAGAAGAAAAGTAAAAAATGGTATATTCTTGCTTTTCCTGTGTCCTGCTATCTCGTGGACCTCTTTCACGTCTGTATCTCAGTTTTTGTAATAGGTGGGCGAGGAAGAGAGAAAGAGCAACTGCATAGGTACAATAGAAAATCTAAGTCTATAAATGGAAGAACCTTATCTCAACAGTTTTCAGTTGTTTTCAGACCTTCAGAATGGACGCACTAACTATCGTTCTCGCGATTCTCCGTAAAGCCTTTTTAATGCTTTATTTTCCGATTGTTTCCGTAAAAAATATAAGTTTTTATGTGAGCGTGTTAGTGGGATTTTGAGGCATTAATCGCCTCAGATCGATCCAGATAAGAGATGAGAATAGACAGGAACAAGAGCAAACAACATTAGACTTTTGAGCACGCAAAATAAATAATTCAAATAACATTGGCGGTGATGATAATGATGATGATGATGACGATTGGGACCAAATGTTAGCTGATATGAATATCACCGAGGCGCCTGGAAGTACAGTGAGAAGGATGTGTGACACGGTTAATACACTGGCTTAAGTTATCACCGAAGGTCTTAGACAACATTTGTTGTCGCACAAGGAATGTGTCGAATTTGTTAAATCTCATGTGTTGGGATTTTGGGGTACAATAAAATTGCAAAAAATGGCTCAGGTGTGTGGTTGTGAAGTGACATCTCTCAACGCATTAATTCGTGAGATGGGATTGCACCCCATGGCGAATCTGTTAAACGACGACTGGGAGAATGTTCTAGCTGACTTCAACGTACCACCACGTTATATTTAAAAAAAAAAACTTATTTCCATTATTTACTATTTTTTATTTAATAAAACCACATTCTGCAATTAAAACTGTAACAAAATTTAAGTCTTAAAAGAATCTTGAAATGAAATATTTGTTAATTTTGTAAAAAAAATTGATAAAAAATTTGTTTTCAAAGAACTTTGTTAAAAATTTTTTTTGTTTAAGTGTGGAATTATGGAATTATTCCTGTTTCAAATGTTGGCGCTTATACCCTTTTGTACGATGGACGGGCAGACGACCCTAAAAAATAAATATCTTAATCCTAAGTATCTTAAAATATTTAAAAAGAAAAGATGATAACCACAATTTCAACGGTTTTAAAAAAAGCTTAATTATAGAGAACGCATCGCGACTAGAAAAAAAGTACCTGGTGTTTGTTTTTTTAGTAAATTTTGTCTAAAATTTTGAGCTGTGCCAGAGGTAATTTTACTTGAAGATGACGAAAATCCCGCAGGTACGGAGGTGGATAATGTGGAGGAGAAGGAAGAGGTGGAGGAAGAAAGAGCCGTTCTTTTCCTCGTGTTTCCAAGGAGAAGAAGAGATCCGGATGAACGAAAGACAAAACCTGCAAGGTGAATATAATATTTCATTATTCTGATCACTGTTTAAAATTTTTTTTAAAGTAGTATTAATAATCAATTTTTGATTTCCTTTTATTTTCTTTTACTTGCATAATGTCTTATATTATATTAATTTAATGAAATTGGTTGTTTTATAGACGCTGATACCAGAACCGTAACAAGTCTTCGTTGCGCCCGGTGCGGCTTGATAATTTTTCGCCCTCCTCCCAAACGCCACGGGAGAATATTTAGTTAATTTGGTCCCGTTTGCGCTTCCTCGCGACCAGCGTCCGGTGCGGGGGCACCGACGGTACCGCCCTAATTATGGCTCTGGCTGATACCACCGATTTATCCAAATCGTTGAATGGTCAATTTGGGGGTGGTGTCGACGTTGGAGAACACATTGTAGGAGTTCTTCACCAGGGAAGTTTTCCCGAAGTGGAGGAGGAGGGTAGCGGTTCCGAAAACCAGGAGAGTGAACCGGTTCCTAGCACTTCAAGTGGGCTAACATAAAAAAAGAAAAGGTCAGAATTTTAATAATAACATGGAAAGCTGCATGTTGGGTAGCAAATTGTCGTAATCGGGGAGCGTATCAATCGCGTGGAAAATTTAAAATCTGCCCGGTCTGATGGCTCGAAAGTTCATCTAAGGAAGTTTTTGACTACGTAACTCGTAATTACCCGCCAACTGATAAGGTGGGAATTAAGTTTTACGCTAATAGTTTTACGCAGAAAGAAGTAGGTCTCTCATTTCAATATGTGAGGGATCTTGATTTTACAAAAATATGGGACCTGGGTTGTTCTGTGAGTCAGAGTGTGAAAGAGTTTTGCCTCGGCGATAGATTCCGTATTGTTGTTGATCGTATAGAGGTACCTATCGGGCGTGGTTATGCAGATTTTAATCTCGATAGTCTGAAAAAGAGATCGTTAGTAACTATAGCTAATAACGATATTTTATGTCCACAGCGTGTAATTGTGTCGGGCGTGTATATGTGAAGCGTGGCAAGGAACGCAGTAAAGAAGCGCAAAAAGTATGGGATTCAGTTAGAAAGAAAACTTCTACTCATCAAAAAAGCTTAACAGAAGAATTAATGCAGCAATCTGGTGTTAGAA
This sequence comes from Andricus grossulariae, assembly GCA_011634705.1. NCBI lineage: Eukaryota > Metazoa > Arthropoda > Insecta > Hymenoptera > Cynipidae > Andricus > Andricus grossulariae. Next base: position 10,608 of record JAABKJ010001940.1, read on the forward strand.
TACCAGCAGAAGGTTGTAGTGTCCCGGAAATGTTCAAATTTTAAAAACATCTTGCTCGTGAGAAAATAGCTCTAATAATTTTTTATTTCACCAATTTTAGTAATGGCATCGGAAAACCCTTATTTGACAAGCGAAGTGTCATTAATGAAAGGGGTTATATTGTTCGTTATGCGATTAATATCCTTCACTCTAATTTGAATAATGTGGGACACTACAACCTAATAACAAATTCAACTGGGCCGCTTCAAATATACTTTTTTGTATTGAATATAACAAGGCGTACGCGAGACTCAGTGATCTTACATATGTAAACACAAATGTAGTGCTTGTTATAGGAAACCTCCTTGTTCTTTAAGAATAAATGTACAGTATCAGCTTGAAACTAAGAAGTGTGATGATTGTTTACGTAGTTTCGTGAATATCAACTGTTTCAATCACCACACTTTTCCAGATTCTTATTCCATGGGAAAAAGTATCTGTAATGTTATGAAAATTTGCACAGGGTGTACAAAATGAATAAATTTCGTGAAAAATTAAGACCATGAGTGTGGTTTTACATATTGTAGAGTATGCAAAACAACACGTGAACCAACTCATCCAGTAATATTTATGTTTTACGATCTTGAGACCCAACAAGACCGCAATCACTTGAAGGTGATCTCACTACAAAAGTCCATGTTGCGGATCTATGCGTTACCCATGAAGTGTGTTCCTTCTGTCTCGAGGAGGATGATATAAAAAAGCCGTGTGAACTCTGTGGTATTGTTCGAGAATTTATTTTTAAAGGGGAAAAATGTGTCAACAACTTTCTTGGTTTTGTACGTGGACCAGTAAAAAATTTCAAAGAAATAACATGCATTGCACATAATGCAATGAATCAATCAAACAAAATTTTAACAGACGTCAATAAAACCAGGTTTATTGATAGTCTCAATTATTTGCAAATGAACCATAGTCGATTACCAGCAGCATTTGGACTTGAGGGTCAAAAAAAGGTATCTTTCCCCATATTTTTAACCCGATTATAAATTCATTTTCGAAAAATAATGAGTCGACTATTGTGTGAACAATGTCGACATTCTTCGTCGAGCCTGTCTTGAATTTCGTAAGAAATTATTAACAATCGGTAACGTTTGAACGTTTACCGACTGTATCTGTACACCATCGGCTTGCTCACTAGTTAATAGAAAAAGTCACGTCGAGGAAAATACAATTCATATTGTTCCAACAAGAGGTTATACATGGACAGGTCCTCAGTCACAAAAGGTTAATTTCAGGGCTGTTTCTGGCATGGTTGTGAACGTTGTTTTCCCGGCAATCGCGACAACAAATTAAAAAGCTCGGATGAGAGTCTTAACGCTCGATTTGAGCGAACACGTGCGTTAACTCAAAAACTGAATCGCAGTGGTTGTATTGTAACAGAGATTTGGGAGTGTGCATTTGATAGGTTGAAAGAAACCGATGCCAATCTAGCAAATATTCTCTCTATGCATCCTATTTTAATAAATGAACTGTTTATTAATCGAGTAATTTCCCAATAGGTCATCCGGATATATACTTTGGTGACAAGTGTAAAGTATTAACGCGTAGCGACAATTTAGATATCACAGCTCCATACAAAAAAACGAGAAAATTACCCCGGGAGTCTGACTATGTCTATCATATGATTCGGGGTCTCTGAATCCAAATTTGGGGTCCATTTAACCCCATCACGTCAGGGGTTTCCATAACCTTCAAAACTAGGCACAACAATCCAATAAATTCTCTATCCATTGACCACTTAATCCCAATAAGCCCATAACCCCTTAAAAACATAACCCCTTAACGCCATAACCTCAAAATGCCATAAGCAAAATGCCTGAACCCGGTAAAAAAGAGACATATGCGCATTGAAGCCCTGGAACACAGTATGTTCGAGCCATGCATGCTTCTTGAGCCTTAAGCCCACATTCTTCAATAACCCCATAACTCCGAAACCCCATAACCCGGTGAGAATAGCCTTATGTACGAACTCTTATGAGTCAAATCTTTGGACATCATTGCTGTACTACTTATTCGTGTTTTTGCAATCCAAGGCACCTCAACGTGATTGACGGCGGGCAACGGAGTTATTCCGTGATCAGGCAGAGACCCTGTATAACGGCATTCATGCCGTCATGGCAAATACACGAAACAAGTTTATGATTCAGGGGGTCGGATCCCCATTATCGGTGGCTGGTCAGTGTGAGAAAGCGGGCCTGCAGGCGTCGTTATCATACGACAGGCCACCTGTCTTCACTCGAGAAGCACATTAGAAATAATTGTTATAGAAAGTTATCTTAAGGCTTTTAGGGTCGCTGATTACGATTCTGATGTAAAATTGCAAAATTCAAAATGTTGGATCCAATATAGCGACTATTGAAAGGCAGAATCGCAGAATTAGAGATTTTTTTCTACTCGTCTGAAACTTGATGTACGAGTGATTTTAGGGTCGCGCATTACGATTCTGACGTTCGAATTCCCAAACCTAAAATGGTGGATCCAATATGGAAACTATTGCAGGCAGAATCACCGATTTTGCATATTTGGTATCTAGTTTGCTTAGCTGACTCGGAGTAAATGTTTAGTCGGCCGGCGCGAGGCATTATTTATATCTCTTTCGACTCTCAACTGATGCTTCAATCAGAGAGTGGGAGCGTGAAAGAATTTCACGCGTTCCCACTCCTTCAAGGCGAACGAGTCCCATGTTGACGTTCCCCACTACCTCGGGGTGAGCGATTCGTGCGCTTCTGCACCCCCGCCACTCTGGTGAACGCGAATCCCTAATTTTCTCCCGCATTTCTGGCTCTCGCGAGTTTTTATTCTATTCCTACGTATAGTACCATATTTACTCAGCTTACTGCTCATCTTAATTTTCACTTTTCGTGCGATATTAAACCGAATGCTTTGTGTTTATCAAATCAGTGACTCAATCAACCACCACCCTCCTCTTGTTATGAATTTTCCCTTCGCAATAAATAACACTTTATTAGTGACTCAAAAAAGCTTTGTATACTGATTTTCGTTGGAACGAGATAAGTTTCCGAGAATACTGTCCGCCATTATGCTTTTTGTAAAAATGACGACAAATGTGTTATCATCGACTCATGAAACGCCAGTATGACGATTGTCATCGAAATCGAATAAGTTGTTTATACAAGTGTCCGCCATATTGCATCCGCCATTTTGTTTTTTTGTGGAATCGATACCAAATTCGTTATGGGCAACCCGAAAAACCCCTGAGAGTAAAATTGAAATTTTCATTTATGAAAGCTTCTCTTTTTGCTAATTTGTTGGCGACTTGGCCCGCTCGGGTGCAGGGAACCTGGCAGGTTTGAAGGACCACCGTCACATTTTACGTAGTCTGATATAAAACTGATTAGAGGGTTTCGAAAGAGCTTATATTGATTAACGAAAACTAAAAATTCCAAGCCCCTGTGCGCTCTTCAGTAGGAGAGATGAGCGAAAATAGCTTGAGGTGGCCTGTCAGGTCGGTTGCGTCTAACGGAGGGTTAATAAAGCACCCCAAAAGGGAACAGAAGCCTACTACGTCCTTGCCGTTGTTCCTGGGTTCGGCAACACGTAGGTTCTCCCAACGAAAGTCTCGTTCTCACCGGGTTATGGGGTTTTGGAGTTATGAGGTTATTAAAGAATGTGGGTTTAAGGCTCAAGAAGCATGCATAGCTCGAACATACTGTGCTTCAAGGCTTCAAGGTTATGGCATTTTGAAGTTATGGGGTCAAGGGGTTATGGGTTTGAGGGCTTATGTTGTTATGGTGTTATCGGGATTGAGTGGTCAATGGATAGATGATTTATTGGGGTTTTGGGCCTATTTTTTAAGGTTATGGAAAATCCTGACGTGATGGGGTTAAATGGACCCGAATTTGGATTCAGCGACCCCGAAAACATATGATAGACATAGTCAGACTCCAGGGGTAATTTTCTCGATTTTTTTTGTGAAGCTGTATTACGATCGAGGTGACAGAGTGCATATAATGCTGCTGTGTTTTTTCACTAATGTGTTTATGTGCACTCGACGCCATTAAATCATTACATCATGTTATCTGGTATCTCATCAATTCGAGCATCTCCTTTTATATTTTCGACAGGTATGCATACACATGAAAAACTGTCGGTTGGAAAGATATTTGTTCTAAAAAGACAATTATCAGGTGTAGACTGTTTTAAATCGAGAAGCAGATAACCATGAGGTTTAGATGTTGCGTCCTGATAAGCTTCTTGTAAAAAACGAGAATCTTATGGATATATTTGTCGAGCAAAATGCTGAAATTGAGCTCGGTCTCGAGGATTTAAAAAAAAACAATATAATTCGTATTGAGTGATCTATCCCTTTGTCTATGTCCCTCATGAAATAAATTTTGCAAGATAAAGATAACAATAAGATTTTTGTGGTGACTGCCTTTAGTGAAGATTATCGTTAGAATAATCAGACGGTTGCGGTAACCCTTCTCGAAATTCTATGGTTTTGCCGTATTCAGAATATCCCGACTGCCAATCTGAATAGTGAAAAAGAATACGTTCAAAATATGTATCACACATGACATTGATGTAGCTTAAGAATTTTTTGACAAAAGAAGTTTTCCCGCATCCGCTTGGACCGTAAACCAAAGCAGTGAAAAGATGTTGCCAAGGAGTGTCCATTTTCTATACTTTTATATAATTTACTATAGTTCATCATTTATAGTGAAATAACATAGTTAAAAAAATATTTTCCAGGGATCGGAAACCTTAATTTTTAGAGGGTCCGGGGACTTGAATGGTCCAGCAAGGGTCCGTCCCGGACCCGAACCCTTAAGAATTTAAAGGGTCCGCGTCCGAACCCGTACCCTTAGGAATTAAAAAGGTCCGGGTTCGGACCCGAACCTTTAAAAACTTAAAGGGTACGGGTCCGGAGCCGTACCCTTAAGAATTAAAAAGTTTCGGGTCCGGACCCGGACCCTTAAGAAATTAAAAGGTCCAGTCCGGTCCCGAACGCTTAAGGAACCTTATAACCCTAGGTTTAATCTAAAGGGTTCCTAGAATTACATTTTTGTGAAATATACAAATTGGTTGTTGACCAAATGAGAGAGAAGAAAAAAGAGAAGAAAGAAGAATACGAATTTTGGGTAAAAATTGCAAAAATCCAAAATTTGACACAAATTTGGAAAATTTAATTAATTTGGTAGATGTACATGAAAGTTAGTAGGAGACCATTTTTCGAGTCATAGAACACGAATTTGGGGTCAAAATTAAAAAATTAAAAAATTTGGCTCAAATGTTGAAAATTTTAATAATTTGGTAGATTTTTATGAAAGTAAATACGAGGAGGGTTTTCGAGTCACAAAACACGAATTTGGGGTAAAAACTAAAAAATTCCAAAATTTGGATCAGTTTTTGAAATGTTCAAAATTTTCAAAATTTTCATTAATTTGGTAGATTTTAATGAAACTCAGTACGAGGGGGTTTTTCGAGTCATAGATCACGAATTTGGTAGATTTCCATGAAATTTAGTAAAAGGGGGGTTTTTTTGGGCACAAAACACAAATTTGGGGTCAAAAATTCAAAACTTTGACTTAAATTTTGAAAACTTTTGTTTATTTTCAGATTTCCATGAAAGTTATAACTTGCGAGATTTTCGAGTCTTCTTAGAATACAAATTTGTGGTCAATATTCATAAATTCGAAATTTTAACTGAAATTTTTCAATTTTCATCAAATTAGTGTATTTCCATAAACAAGAGAGTTTTTCGATTCTAAGAATACAAATTTGAGGTCATGATTCATAAATTCCAAAAATTGACAAATTTTAAATATATTATTAAATTAGTAAATTTCTACGAATGTCAAAGGGAGGGGATTTTCGAGTCTCGAAATACGAATTTTATTTCAAAATTAAAAAATTTAAAAAGTAGCCTGAGTTTTGAAAATTCTATATAATTGGTAGATTTCCACGAATGTCAGTAAGAGGTGACTTTTTAAGTTATACAATACGAATTTGAGGTCAAAATTCAAAAAGTTAACACAAGTTTTGAAAATTTTATTTAATTGTTATATTTCCATGAAATTCTGTACGAGAAGGTTTTTTTTTTGAGTTACATAATACAAATTTGGAGTAAACATCCGTATTTTGAAAATCAAAAAACTCGTTCGTTATGGAATTGCCGGAACTCTACCAATCTATCAATAACATTTTTTATATTTATGGCAAATTTCTAAACTTCCAAATTTCAAACTGATAATCATATTCGAAAATTGATAAATTAATCAAATCATAAAGTAATGCTAATGTAATTTAACATTGCATTGCTTGTGTAAGTATAGTACAGTGTACACCTATAGCGTGGTTCGGAACCGGAGCGGATTTGCACCGGTTTTGGTTCCGGTTACGTTGCGGCCTCGAAAAATCCCGTATCGGAATCGTTCCGACCCGGAATGAGAACACGTATCTTGTTTCTGGTTCCGTTCCGGGCCCGGATCGTTTGGATTTCGGAACGTTCAGGCCCGAATCCGATTTGGAATCGGAATCGCGTCCAACGTTAGAGGTCTATTAAATTATATTTGAGGTATTATTTAATGCGATTTGAGAGAACAGAAGGGACATGATTATGTGCAGTAGATTTATAAGGCACCTATAGCTGTGCAGTGAAGAACCAATGTATTTTAAGATGTATAGAAGAGTGATATTGTACACTTTCTGTGTAACAGTGTTATAAGACATGTATGACATATTCATAGAAATATTCAAAGACTACATCGGTGAGTAAGTGTAATGTTATCACATTTGTCAGTTACACATAGTTTAGAACAATAATCGGACTATTTCTAGTCTTCCCTTATTATTTTTTATTCAAAACAAATTTTCATGTTATTATTTTATATCTCCATAAAAGAAAAACTAGCATCAATTATTAAGCGTAACTTCATTTATAGTTATACACTCAGAAAAAGATGTGATTGAATGAACAAAATTTTGTTTGAATGAACCCTGGAATATGGTACTTATATGGACAACAAAATATTTGGTGAATCCAAGCAAATATTTTAGTTGATCCAAGTAAAACTTTCGGTTCATTTAAACAAATTGCTCCATCCAAGAGAATACTTTAGTTATTTTAAGTAAGTATTTTTGCTGGACGCAGAAAATATTTTGGTTGATTTATCTAATAATTGTAGTTCATCTAACTATGAAGGACCCATCACAATTTACATTGTAAATTTCTTACCATGAAATTGTGTCATCTTGTGTGAATTATTCAGTAGTTTAGTATACTACTAAATATCACAAGACGAAAAAATTCCACGACAAGACATTTGCAATATAAATTGTGCAGGATCCTTTGTTTATGTTATACACAAAATCATTTTTCTATTTTATAAAAAAAAACATAATCATGCAATCTTAGTTAGGTAATTCAACAGATTCAAGTAATCTTGCTTATTTTTCATATAATCACTGAATCCCAATCGATTTTGTTTCCGGATCACTTATTTTGATAAGAATCACCGTGATGCAAACGCGAACGGATTATCTTTTTATGTTTTTTTTTCGTGACGCTACGAACTCTTGCACTTGGACTGTCATCTTAAGTTGGAGTATACGTGATCGTACCAAGTACATGCGCTTGTGACTTTTAAGATGCTTTCAATAAAATATTTTGGTTTAATCAACCCAATCTTTTGCTTGATTCTACTAAAATGCTCTCTCAAATTATTCGGTAAATCCAACCGAAAAATTTGGTTGAATCAATCAAATATTTTCTAGAATCACCAAAACAATTCAACCAAAAACTCTGATTGACTGGAGCAAACAAATTTGGTAACTGAACCGAAAATTTCTTCATTTAACCAAAATGATTTCTGAAATCAACCCAATACGGTCAATAAAACGCACGGTGTGCCTCGACTGACTTTAACCCAAAAGGGCTTGCATGTGCCGGTTTTTATCTGAATATACTTCTGGTATGCCCCACAATCATTTTGAGCCCAAAAAGAAAGAAATCGCTTGGGCCGTTTTTGAGAAAACTCTTTTTTTTTTTTTTTTTTGAAGAGGTTAATGAACATATTTTAATGAAAATAAGTTAAACGTGGAATTTCATTGGCTCAAACCAATCAGTTTGGCATCCAAAAAAGGGCTACAGGTGCTGAACATCTTACGAGAACAGAAACTCTGCAATATTTTTGAAAAATGATGAAAACAGTGGTAAAAAATCAGTTTTTTTTTTAATTGCCTTATTCCAATTCATCCTATGTCCCAAACACCTTAACAAGAATTAAAGTGCTTATAATTATCTGCAAAATGAAAAAAAATCGAATGTTCAATCCCTAAAAGTTTGGGAGTTATGGTCCTAAGAAGTCGATTTCAAGCGAATGATTTGAATGAATATATATATATAGTTTGGAGGAAATATCTTATTTTCTATGGATATCTGGTAAAAATTGCCGAATTATTTAATTGAAGAAGACTTAATTTTAACTAGATCTAAAAAAAAACATTGCTCTAGCTTTAATAGAACCAAAATTATGGCCTTCTGAATATGGCCCTTTTTATGAAATTTTGTTCAACATCAATTTTTTAAGTAAAATTTATCGTTTCAAAAAAGAACTCATTTCCCAAGCAATTCAGGAGAAAGTTGCCACCGAATAGGTTAAGAAGGACCTAAGGTTTAGCAAATCTAAAAAAAATGCTCTAGCTCTAATCGCATCAAAATTATCGCGCTCTGAATATGATCCTTTTGTAATGAAATTATCACGAAGTACTACAACGAGACCGCACGCCTGTGGCGGAGATGGTGGAAAACAGCCCACAATCGCGATCGCCTGTCCTCGGATTTTTATTTCTTCCCAGATGAGAGCGCCTCAAGTTGCAAATTGAGGAATTACGATTCCTATAGCAGCAGACGACAATTTAGTTACAAATTTTCTCTGAACAGGCGCTCTCACCTGGGAAGAAATCTCGCTATGGAGAAAATCGGAGAACAGGCGATCGCGAAATAGCGCCGGGTGAAATACATGGTGTGCGGTCTCCTTGTTGTACTTCGTGGAAATCATGTTAATCACCATTTTTTAAAACAAATAATGCCATAATTTTGGTTCTATTACAACTAGAGAAATGTTTTTTTTTAGATTTAGTCAAAATTAAGTCTTCTTTAATTATTTATTCGGCAATTTTTACCACATATCCATAGGAAATAAGTTATTTCCCCAAAACTATATATGGGGCATAATTTCTCAAGTGTACCCACCTCGAAAATGAAAGTTGTCCGATCGGGCTAAAAATTGGGCCAATTGTAGTCCTATTAGATAGTATTCCTCACACCAAAAATGAATTAATTTCGATAATTATTTATCAAAGTGGAGGGGGTACAATTTTTGTTGTTTTTTTCAAGCAAAGCCTTACGTTCAAACATTTGTAACTTTTTTCCTATTGCTTTAAGAAAAATTTTACTAGAAATGTTTTTGATAGATTTTTTCACAAAATTTTTGGTGGTTGTAACGATTTTTAAAAAAAGTCCAAATTCGACCCTAATTTTTGAATTTCAAAAATAAATTTGACTTTTTTTCAAATTTCGACACTTTTTTTTCTTCAAAATAGTTTTAAAAGAAAGCTGAGACTTTTTCCTATAAAATCCCTAATTTTCAGAGTGGCAAATCTATTTGCCTTGAGTAATAGAACAAATCGTAAACAAGATGCCATGATAGAGCGGGTGGCGCGCGATCTCCCCTAGTGAGCTCACGCCGAGGATCTTTGTGCAACGCTTTAGTGCCAGTTTTTTAAATTAAGTAATATTATATGCTACTAAAATAACTGCTCTTTTCAAGAAGTAAGGCATAAAGCAACTAATCTTAAACTCCGTGGTGTTGCCCACGACTTGCGCTTGAAATTCCCTGCACTACCAGAAGGAGCTCAAATTTGCAGTTCATGTAGATACCAACTCATCAACTCAGCGGGAATATCATCCTTGAACTCTGGTGATATTGCAGAACCTTCTGGTAGAGATAAGGTAGATACTGAGGGTCTTGAAATGATATCTGACGATGATGAATATCAGCTATATGACAGCGAAAAAGATTTAGATGTCTTAGACACCAAACTGCAGTGTGAAAAAAATATCACAAAGCTGGTGTTGAAGTACTTGGTCAAATCATCGAAAAATTCAATGCCTCTAAAGATCTTTAAGAACAATGTAAACTTCTCTCGCTTCCTCCAAAATCTTGGGACGAAGAAAACTGATGCAGGTGTTCAATACATCAGAGCGACAAGCAAGAAATGTCAAAAAATTAGTTTCAGAGCATGGAATTCTTACGCTTCCGAATCCAAAAAGAGGAAGAGCTTTGACTACTGAAACTAAAGACAAGTCGAATGATGCCAGGGATGAAAGACTTTGTGCCGATCAAGAATGATGATGGAACTCTTTCACATGTTCAGAAAAGGTTACTACTGTGTAATGTCAACGAGTTATATGCTTAATTTGCATCAGAACAGGCCTGAAGATCAGTATTTAGACATTCACAAAACTCAGATCTCGTCATTATGTTCTAGCAGGAAACAGTGGCACTCATAATGTGTGCGTTTTCGTGCATCATGAGGATATCAAGTTGATGTTGAATGAGATAAATATTCAACATTTAACCGCGGATACTGACATGGTGTTCACAAATTAGCACGACTGTCTATGCTATTGTATGTCCTAACTCTTCAAGTTCCTGTGATTTAGGAATGTGTAAAAAATGTTCAGGTACTGCAAACTTGAAAGATAACATTACAAAAGCTTTTGATGAGCATTGTATTAATGAAGTCAGATTTGAAATTTGGTTACAAACCGAAAGATGCACAGTGGGCCAGGAGACCCGGTTCCGTTAATTTTTTCAACTGGGTCTTTTTTCTTTATCACCCTCAGACACATAGAAGTTGAAAAAATGTTGAGAGAATAGAAAAAAATTTTAATAAAATTTCTGCCACATTGATGTTAGGAAATAATTAGTACTTTGGTAAAATACTTTCTTTCATTCGCCAATAACACGAGATAACGCAACATATCAACCATTTTAAAATACCGATGTATTCACTATAATGTAAACTTTACGGTAGGGGTGCCCACTTTTGCTCGTTTTCAAAAATAATATAATAATCGCAAGTAATAGACTGAGCGTCCGAGCGCCAAAACTGACCTGTCTGGCTGCGTTGCGCGAGCTGCTCCATACGCACTCACACATCTGATATTTCGCTGTGCTTTTCACTTGTTTTCCAGTGTTCTCTTTACTTCGAAATCTTATCCAAAGTTACAAGTTTTTACTTTTTCTTTTCGTTGACTTTTTTTTCTCTCGGATTCGATTATATTGTATATAATGTCAAAGTTTATCAAAAAAAAAATTATTGACTTTCTAATGAATAATACTCTTGATTCGACTGTTCATTACATTATATCAAAATTGAATTTTAGTTTTGAAAATATCCCAGAGTCAGACGTAAAATCTTTGATGAATAAAAATAAAAATGTGTTGAACCTTACTCCGGAAGGGAGAGATTTACTAAAGAGTAACTAGAGGAACTCACACAGAAAGCATCCCAAACGCCACCGTATTTATAATTAAAAATAAAAATAAAAGAATAAATAAAACAAGCATAAACATGAAAAAATAAAAATAAAAACAAGTCAAAATCTAAAAACCCTTGTGATAGGCTCTGGTAACCTATTATAAGCTAACTGTGATTAAAGGGTTACATTTTACGTCGATCATTTTTTAAATACTTTTTAATATTTTTGTTCTCGATATTGAATCCGCTAATCCAGATTCGTAAGCAGCGCCCTCGAAAACCCGTAGATACCCTCGTGAAAAGAAAGACCAACTTAAGACTACAGTATAGGCATGTAGAGGCCTGTCTTAAAGTGGTCTTAAACTGATCTTTTCTGGTCCCCAGAAGACCGCAGTCCTTTTTTCCCAGCCAGCTAACCTTATTTCAGAGAGAGAGAGAGAGAGTGGTGTCTATTTTAGTACCCTAAAAATGATGCGGTTATAGACTAGATGCAATAATTTTTTAAATACTCGTCCGTTATATTGGATTCGCCATTTTGTTTTTTGAAATTTTGACTTCAAATTTTGGAGTCAGCGCCCTCGAAAACCCATAGATACCACGTTTCAAGTAGATCCAATAATTTTTTGAAATACTCGTCCGCCATATTGGATCCGCCATTTTGTTTTTTGAAATTATGACTTAAGATTTGGCGTCAGCGCCCTCGAAAACCTGTAAATACCACGTTTCAAGAAGATCCAATAATTTTTTGTAATACGCGTCCGCCATTTTGTTTTTTGAAATTCTGATATCAGATTCGGAATCAGCACCCTCGAAAATCATATATAAGTGACCTTGGAATTCATTCTTGTACATTTTTATGTGTTTTCCGACTTTTGGCCACGGAAACGGGTCGCCTGGCCCACTGTGCATTGTGGTAAAAGGATCGTTCAAAATATAATTTTTTGATATAATAATTTTAAAGAAAATTCATATAAAATATTAGTAAGAAGTTTAACGTAGGATTAATTTGTTTCAACCTTTTGACATTGATATTTCTTGAACTTATTTTTAATTTATTCAATTTAATGGAGAAAAAAAAATTTATTTTTAATAAAAAAATGTCTCATACTGTGATATCGCCATCTTCAATATTGATTTTCTCGGAACAAAATCATTTTATTTTGGATCAAAACTTTTTTATTCTCATTTAGCATCCACATATCTCGGGAGAAAGTTTTTATTTTTGCAAAAAATAAAAACTTTATTTTTTAATCGCTATCCAAAGCCGATTTTGAAAACTCATAAAATTTTTATCTTAACATTCTCAGTCGACTTTCTCGGAATTGGCTAACTTATTTACATCAAACTTCATTTACCCGTATTGAGAAACTTAATATCTCGGAAGCTTGTTTTTATTTTTATTTTATACTAAAAATTGATTTTTTTATCGCAATCCGCAAATCAAGCCTGGTTGTTAACTTGTACATCCATTTCCTCGAACCTGGATACATTTCTTTGACAAAACTTTTTTGGTCTCAATTCAACAACACTTCGGCTCGGGATTAAACATTTAATACAAATTTTACTACGTATGAATGTGAAGAGATTTATAGCAGACGAGTAAGCAAATTCATTGAAGTCACTGTTGTTTGTTTTATTGAGAAGCTGAAAGAGAAAACACCGCAAGCTCTGAAAGCGATGAGACCAGTAATGACAATGATGCGACTAGTTTTGACTGTGATGCAACCAATTCTGACAGTGATGACGACCTGTAAATAACTTTGTATTTGAAAGTATGTTCTATTTAATAAGTTGAATCATGTTCATACAAATACCTGCTATGATTATTTAATATTGTGTCAGAGTAAAGATTTATAGTGAAGATTGGTATATTTATCAACTTTCGAAACTTTTTTTATATTTATACCTACTACTTGAAATCAACTATCAGAAAAAGCACGTGGTAGCAATTTTTAACTTCATAGGTGTTGATTTTACAGTTGTATCCGCCATATTGAATCCGCCATTTTGAATTTTGACCTCGGATTTGAACTAAGCGACTCCAAGAACCTTAAAATACCATGAATGATAAAGTTTGAATCGGTGGAAATAGTTCAGTCCTCAGAAAAATAGAGTAGGACATTTAATCAGGGCCGCCGAGAGCCGTTCCGGGCCCCGGGGTTATATATTATCACGGGCCCTCCTCTGTCCCCTTTACTACGCAGAGTTTTACGACAGACTACGAGAGTTTTACTACAGAGTTTTAATTGCCGAAACCTAGTTGCTAATTAAAACATAGGCAGAAAAATATTCACAAATTATGAAAGATACTACAACTAGGTGTATCATACAGTGAACTTACTTTACTCTAAAAGATGCAATGCACAAATTTGGAAATGAACCATTAAGATTCGTTCTTTGAAGAGTATTAAGTAACTGTAAAGGTTGCAGAGTTTCTTTGCCGAAATTTGCAACAAAAATGGATATTAACATTTTAGCTTTATCCACTAGCCCATGCTGCAGGTCCGTGGGGTATTTGCTCATCAGATTAGTTGGTTGTTTTTCAATTTCGTCTTCAGATAAAGCGCGTAATTTCCAATAAATAGAGACACTTGTACAAAGTTCGTGCATTGCTTCAAACCGCACAGTTTCATCCTGGATCACCTGGTATGAGATAGCGTAGTACACTTCTATTTTGAATTTTATATCAAAAAATAGATTTTTACCTTCAAATTTTTTTTCGCGGACCTCGTCTGCCATTTTCTTCCGCTTGCAACTTCTCTTGGTTTCCCCTAGAAGATATTTTGGCGGCCACCCGATGTTTCTTGCCAGCGTGACAGCTTCGTTCCAAACCTCCCCCCCCCCCACCTTCCATTACACAGCGGTTGCATCACTGCAATTAAGCTTTTTACATTTTTACAGGTGACATCAAGCGTTGCCCTTCAAGCCTGAATGACTTTGTTTACAATGTCAGTGGTTTTCACAACTTTTACCCAAATCGATGTCATAAGTAAACAATTTAAGGTCAGTGTATACGTTTTGAGTCCATTGACATTACCACGACATTCTTCTGTTAGATTCAATAATGACACCTTATCCGATGCGTCTGTTACTCCTGCAAGATGAAGAGCAAGGGGTTTCACGGAGTAAATTCAGGCCGACCAGCGAGTTCCAGAGGTGGACTGCAGAGTACGATTCTGCTGAGACATCAAAAAATGTAAGAGCAGCAAGACAAATCTCAGCTGCTTGTACTCCGCTAAGGTTGAGAGAACTCCTCTGCGGAGGCACCTTTCATATTGCTGCAGGTTATCATCCACAATCAGTGAAAGATACTTTACTTTCTCGCATTCTTAAATAATACAATTTATTACTTCATTTGCACAAAAAACCATAAATTCATTGTGAATATCTGCTGATAAGTAATGCATCTGTGCTCTTTTCCGGTTTCTTGAGAGTGGCGAACTTTTCGTAGGTGTTCATTGAGAAACGGGTCATATTTTTCTAAAAGTTCAAGGATTCTAAGGAAGTTACCGTTGGAAGGGTCTCAAGTTCTGTTACTATCTCCGCGGATACCCTAACCTCTTTTAGCAAGAAACAAGGTTACTTCAAGAAGTCGCATTTGGATTTCTTTCCACACTTCTCGCTCGTAGTGTATGGACTTAATCCTCAAACGGCACACTTCAACCCAGCATACGTAAACGGCACAATAGTGCGAATTGGTTTTTTTCCAATGTTAATATTAAATATATAAACATATTGGACATATAATAAACATCTAGCATATATTACGCATATTTAACATATACATTTAATATAGTGGGAATAAGCCGTTGCAGCTGTGCTTGCGTAAATGCTAGCAAAATGAAAATTTTTCCGGCGCGAATTCGCACCAGTGTGCCGTTTGAGGGTTAAACAACAAGTCACTCAACGAATTTTTTGTTTTTAATTTTCTCCACTCTGCTTATCACTGCATATAACCATTTTTGTGCTAGACTATACTCTTATGTTCAGGGGTTTGGTCGTGTACATTCTTCTATTTTCGTGCAGCGGAATAGCCTTCAGATGATGCCTAGGCTGATTTTTAAGCTTGCGAAAGTTTGCTGTAAATTCTGCATAGTAAACGATGAAGGACTTCCTTCGCTCTACTTCACACAAAGCAGTGTCTAAGCAGAATCTCACAATTCCCTAGCTTCTTTTTAAAAATAGAGGTTGGTAGCTCAGCACCTATAAAAATCTGTTGGGAAACACTGAGGCAAACTTTCATGAAGATAATGAAGGTAAGAGTCGAGAGGAAGAAGGTGCAGTTAAATTATTACTAGCATTATCCTTGGAAGCTCTTTCTAAGAGATTAAGACTTTCAACTTTATCGCCGATAGTGTGAGCAGTGTCTTCATGATACGAAGAAGGTGTAGTCAAATTATCACAGGTATTATCCTTGGAAGCTATTTCTAAGAGAGTAAGACTGAAGAAGTCGACACTGAACAGTGTCTTCATGAGGTACCGAAGGACTTGATGTTGAAGAAAGCTTTGATAAAGCTTCAGCTTAAGAACGAGAAAACTTTAGAAATTTGTTCAAATGAATTTGTGCTTTTGATGCCTTCTTTTCGCGATATTCTTTTTCCTTCCTTCTCTGTTTTATATATAGCTCATTTTTAGCAAAAAACTGCGTATTTTACGCACAAAAATACACAAAAACCAGTGTTCATTCACTATATAACTTTGAAACCGACTTCTTATGACGAATTCATATCGAAAACTAAATGCTGAATCGCTGATCTCGTACAGTGCCTCATCTGAGCCCTCGTGGTAATCGATAATCTAAGATTTGGTAAAAAAATGTGAACTTTAACCAAGATTTTCAAGGTCAAAAATAATGAAAGAGAGAGGGAGAGACAGAGAGAAAGCAGTTCTCGCTGGTGGTTAGTTTATCTATTGCAATGGGTGGAGCTTGAAGGAAGACCAGATCTGTGCCTAGTATATACGAATACACTATAAATTGTATATTTGAACATTGATATGATGTATAACTTAGCTCGACTTGGCGAGTGACATACAATTCAAGAATTGTGATTTCATCTTGTTTCATTCTTAGATTTCTATTAAAAGAGAAAGAAATTATACTAATAATACCAATTAGATTAAAGTTGATCAGTATTCTAAAGAAACAAGTATTATTCCATGCAGCGAAATGTGTTTATTCAAGTATTCCTTAAAAGTACGTATTAATAATTAAGAGTCTGATTTAAAATTGAACCGCATAATGCACTGCATCACAAAATAAAATATGAACCACAAAATAATTACAACTAAACGAATGAGTTCATATTTATTCTATTGTCCTAGAATTTGCTAGTGGGATATTAGTAATTTTTGTCATTTAGTAGATTTTATTTATGTTGCTTTTTTGTACCTTTACGTTAGAAATAATGTTTGCCAACTTCTTAGGTAATGATTATAAACTTAATCATTACAAATTCATGATTTTGATGTCCGCTGAGTTTATTTATAATTATAAATTATATTTATAATTGTAAATTATATTTATACTTATAAATTATATTTATAATTGTAAATTATACTGAGCCAACATAAAAAATTCTTCTTTCTTTCATTGACTAGGCATCCCAAACTCAGCAGTCAGAAGACTTAGAATTCGGAGTTGCACATCCCCCTAAATGTCAAGTCTTTCTTGCAAACCTTGGCGCAAACACGGCTTCGATGTTCTTTCCATGCTTGTAGACTTTTGCGTAGCGAGCGCTCTCGACTCTCGTCAGCGTCGCGAGTGGTTCGCCGCCGCCGAAGCGAAGTCCATAAATGTATGGTTCGCAAGACCAAGAAATCAGATCTCCCAGGGCTTCGGCCCAAGCCACATCTCCCTGGCTTCTTCGCTCCAACTCTTGCCCGAGTGAAGAAACCCGTGCCCAGGACCCCCTCCCCACACACACTTCTGGATCTCTAGATTCATCTGACTGAAGATCTCCCCAAGCTTCAGCCCAAGCCACATCTCCCTGGCTTCTTCGCTTCAACCCTTGCCCGATCGAAGAACATCCAAGTCCTGGAACTCCCCCCCCCCTCCGGATCTCAGTGGAGTCCCCTCGACTGGCAGAACACCCCACCGCAACTAATTCCTTTGAAAAGATACATTTTTAGTGAAATGATAAGAGCGGTTCGACGTTAGTAAATTATTTTTGTACGTTAACTGAAACAAAAGGCTTTGATTGAATGTTTTGCACAATTTACTTTATTATAATTGCCTCTCATTTATAATACCGCATTACTTATTGTTTACAAAAAATATTAATATAATATAATAATAAAATAATATATAATATTGAAAAATATAATTATATAATATTTCGAACATGTGTAAATAGTATTAGCAAATAAACCTCCCACTTTAATTTTTAATCACTTTTCTTTTCCTTCTGGGTCAGTACACGTCAGAAATATCAGGATCTGTAGGTGGTTGTTCGATCTTAATAAAACTTTATGAAATTGTAATGCTATACAAAATAAATTTCAGCCCTGAAGGATTTTCAAAAATTCACAAAATTACGGAAGTTACGCCATGTTGAATTTTGGAGTTACATTTTTTGAATTATCAATATTGCTGGAAACGCTGATTGGATTTTGATTAAATTTGGACACGTTGGAATTAAAAATAATATATTTTGAGAATATAATACAATTAATAGAAAAATAAAAAATTTTGCCTGGAAAAAAGTGAGAAACAAAATTTTGATTTAATTTTTCGTGAATTAATCCCCTTTGAATTTTTTTAAAATATCGATAAAATGATTCCTTGTGAAATCACCTTTCTTTTCAACAAAAAAAAATTCCTGGAGACTCTTATAGGTCCCAAGATATCGTCATTTTAGCGAGAGCGTGCGCCGCCTCTTCACTACGGTGCGGTGTCAGTGTCGCGGCCCGCAAGCAATTGAACCTGATACTTTTTACGTTTTACCATTCTTTAACCGTCAAATACGGTTTTATTTTTTCTACATAGTTGGT
>JAABKJ010001941.1:0-29150 GCA_011634705.1 Andricus grossulariae
TAACCAAAAAAGATTAAATTTCTACAAAAAGAGATACATTATCAAACCAAAAAGATGAATGTTCAACAAAATAGTTTAATATTCAATAAAATAGTTGAATTTTCAATTTAAAAAAAGTATTCAAAAAAGAAATAAAATTTTAATCAAACTGTTGAATTTTTAACCAAGAAGTATGACTTCAACAAAATTGTTGAATTTTCAACAAAATAATTCAATTTTGAACCAAATAATAAAAATTTGAAATAACAAATATGAATTCTTAACGAAAAATTTAATAGTATACTTTTTAATCGAGAAAATTTAACTTTAAAACAATAATAGTTGGATTATCTTATTAGGTTCTATTAATTAAGTTTGCATTTAAGTGGAAAAATTTCAAGTCAAAATAAGAAAATATAAATTAAACACCAGGTTGCGTGTGCAATAAAAATATTGCAAATATCACTTGTTTTTTAAGGAAAGAAAGAAATAAGGGTCTTTCTAGAATTTTTAGTAACATAAAAACATCAATTATTTAGAAAATTATTGATAATATTGTGCGTTATCACTGATTTTCAAGTTATTAATTTTTCACTTTAGATTAATATGTTTAAATTTTAATAATCGTGATACATAATTTAAATCTTTCAGTTTTTAAGCAATGTTTGGAATTATTTAAATTTTGGAACGCTTAAAGTTTAAATTCATCAATTTTGACATCTTTCTATTAGAAAGCATATAAATTTTAAAGATTTACGAATTGATAAACTTTAAAATTCACAATACTTGAAATTCTTCAATTTTAAACGTTGAAAATGACAGTGATTTGGCAGGAATCAAATTTTTTATTCAAAAAATTTCTCCAGTCATTTTTAATGTCACTTTATACTACTTGATATACTTATGAATAATATATTTATTAACTTGAATTCAAAAATATTTCATATGAAATTTCTTCAATTTAAGATCTTTCCAATTTCAAATTTCACAATTTTGTAGCCTTGATAGTCAGTTTTGAGTTAAACAATTTTAGATTTAAATAGATTCTAATTTGTTTAGTTATAATTTCAAACATACTAAATTGTCTGGTTGTTTAAATGTTTTGAAATTGTAAAATATCAAACCGAAAGATTGATAGTTGCACAATTTTCTGTGTAAGGAATTTGTAATTAAACAATTTTGAATAAAATTTCTCCAGAATGAATTCGAAACAATGAAAAATTAAGACAATAATTTCTCAAATTCAAGCCTTCAAAAAGAGAAAATTTTAGAAAGAGGAATTAAAAATTGAATTATTTTTTGTTTATGAAAGTTCCAGCATAATGAACATTTTAAACTTATCCTAAAAAATAAAAAAATTAGAAAAAAGTTTAAATCTGTGCAATTTCAAGGATTCGAATCATATATAAAAACATTGTTCTGGTATTCCTTTTCATTTAATTATAATTTTCAATGTAATATCTTGATCTTGATCATTTGAAATTGAAAAATATTAATTTAGAAGATTTCAAGATTGAATAATAATTCTGAACATGAAACGATTTAAAATTTATAAGTTAAAGATTGTGTGACATTTAATTAACTTTAATTTTCTGTCAAATTAAAATTGCTAAATTTTTTAAGATAAAGTTTGAGTATGAAAAAATTCAAGATTACATTTTGAATGTTTTCCATTCAAAATCACCATTTTCATTTTAAACGCTCTGAATTTTAAACATTTAATATAGTATTCAATTTCAAATTGTAAAATTTGATTAAATTTGAATTGCAAATTATTTAAATTCCAAAGTTTTCTATTTTAAATTATTCAATTTTGAACACTTGTAATTAGAAATAATACCATTTCAATTCCGTTTAACTGTTTAATTATCTAATTTTCAAAATTCTAACCTGAAATGTTTTAATTTTTAACGTTTGAAAATTGTCCTACTGTCGACTTTTTTTAAATCGGAAATATGTTTAACCCAAAATCTTAATTCATTCAATAATTTCCAGATTCTTGAACTCAAAATAAAATTTGTGAATTTTCTACGCTATGAATTAGAAATGATACAATTTCAACTCTTTTCTGATGAAATTTTTCAGTTATTTACATGTTAGTCTCAAACTTTTTAATTCTGAGAGCTTGTTATTAATTTTTTTTTTTTCAATTTTGAACGCTTCCAATTTCAAATCATTCAATTTTAAACATTTTTCACCTAACAGTTTTTTATGCTTTGATAATTGATTAGCTAACCTTTACAGTTTTTGAAATTCTAAAAATAGTATTAATATTAAAATTAGAAAAAAGTCTACGAATTGGATAAGATATATCTGGATAAAAGTTTAAAAAGACATATTTTTTCTGTTGATTATTATTTATTAAATTTAACTCGGAAAAATGTTTTTTATTATCAATTTGAAAAAGTCTTATTTTGATGTATTTTTCAATAAAAAGTTTAGGATAACTATTGTAATTTAATATTTTTTAAACTAAAATGAAATTTTCATGGTGAAAAGATTCATCGAAGAGAAGAATAGCTGAATCGACTAAATTCTTCACATTACCAATCTTTTGGTGTATAGGATTATTTGACAAAAAATTTTAAAGTTAACCGGAATATGTACTTTTTTGAAACCAGTTCGTTATAATATCGTTTTAATTTTTTCTGATAATTTTTAAGTTTAAAAAACTGATATAATTCTCGGATTCAACTTCAAATGTGAATTTTACCTTTCGTGATAGCTATTAAAACAAGAAACAATGTTTTAAATGTTTTAATGTTTTAAAAAAAGAATGGATTTTGGCCTTTAAATTTTCAAAAATTTTGAATTCGAGATCTTGTAAAACAATTTCAGCAAGAATACCTGATATCGGAGACACCATTGGAGTCCCGAATTTTTGATTATAAAAGTTATTATCAAATTGAAAACTAGTAGAATTCATGAGAAAAGAGATACCAGATTAAAAATCATTTTGAGAAATATTAGTAAAGTTTTTAATGTGACACCATCTCTTATCGATACCAGAACCAAATATAAAAGTATATTAGTAAATAGTGAGATTACATCTAAAGACATAAAAATATGGTTATCCGGAATTTTAATTTTA
This sequence comes from Andricus grossulariae, assembly GCA_011634705.1. Lineage (NCBI taxonomy): Eukaryota > Metazoa > Arthropoda > Insecta > Hymenoptera > Cynipidae > Andricus > Andricus grossulariae. The sequence goes on from JAABKJ010001941.1 coordinate 3,071, forward strand.
ATAATATTTTCTCGAAAAGTAATAGAATTTTTAACAAAGGAATTTAATTTCGGAATAGAGTCATATAAGATTTTACTCATAGTTTTAGCCGAGTAATAAGTTGGAGTGTTAATATAAGATACGACAGGTCTTTAGAGGAAAGTTAATTTTATGAACCTTTGGAAGGCCATTTTTGCTATATTGGTATTGGAACTTGACAATGACTTTATTTTAAAATTACTTCCGAAATATTCTTTAGAATTTCACTCTTTTAATAAATCAAAAGTAGAAGTTTGAAGTATTTTGGGATGATTAGAAGCGATTTTTTCATATGTACTAGTGTCACTGATCATTTCATTCATTTTAGAATAATAAGAGCATTTTTTGAGAATGACAGTAGTATTGCCTTTGTCGGCACGAGTAATTAAAATATCCTTGTTATTCTTGATAAAATTTTATATTATTTTAATATTTTTAGCTATTTCTTTATCGATATGAGACATTTTTTTCGGTTTTTTAAAATAATGTGAAGTTAAAGATAATATTTTGTGTCTAAATTCTTCGCTAGATTCGAATGGGACCTTTTCCCAAATTAGTTGCTTAATCTTTTACAATTTCTAACATTTGGTTCTCTTTTTCTGAAACCGAAAGAGAAGTAAATTTTTCGTTAGGTCGAAGTATGTCAGTCACAGGTTCAGGAATTGTTTTTTCTGACAAATTAACAAGCCAAGGATCAGGAGATTATTCTAATTTATGTTTATTAGTAGAAATATTATTAGGGTCAGTTAGTAACAAATATTGGAATTTTTTATTTAAAACTATTTCATCTTTGCAGACATAAGACTCATTAGATTTTTCAAATTCGTAAATAAATATGACAAATTCCACATTAGGCATAAGGCTTTTGATTATATTTTTCGAAATTTCAAGATTCTTTAGCAAAAAATTTACCAAAAGATTGGTATTGTGAGAATTTAGTCGATTCAGCTATTCATCTCTCCGATGAATATTTTCACCTTATGGAATACCTATAAAAAATGTATTCTTAAAAGGTGACCTTATGAAAACCTTATTAGAAAAATTTTTTTCCATTAGGAACAAGAAAACATTTTCAAGAAATTTTAACTTTCTTCTACGCAATGTTTTAAGCCTTATAATTTTTTTATTTAATTTGCATTGTTATAACAGTTGCTTCATTCTTAAAACAAAGGTGACTACAACATTTTTGTTCTTGAATACAAATTAAATTGCATTAAATTTACTCACATATTATTCTTGAAGCAATTATAGTTTTTTTCAATTTATATATAAGACATTTTTTTCTCACTATACACATTTTTCATATAAGATTTTTATATGTTCACATTATGAGACCAATTTTTCTTATAATGATTTTATATGGTCGACCTTATAAATTTATTAAAAAAATTTATTAGGTTTTTATAAGAATGAGAAATACTATAAGGACATTATATTGAAATTACTTTATCAATGTATTAAAATGTAAAACCAATTTTTCATTTCAGCATCAATTACGCGTAATTACACAGGGTGTCCAACGTATCTTCGGAACAAAATTCAATATGTTTTCCAGGTCAAGAAGTCATGTTTTTCCAAGTCTCCTTTTTTTACATTAAATAATTAAATAACCGTTTGGTAGACATGTAAAAAGAGAAGATATTACATTTTCTACTGGTCAACAATTTGTGAACAAAGCAGAACCGTAAATAAACAAACTCTTAATCTTTTGCGAACATAAGTTGTCTTTATGAAATCTTCGGGGATATTTTTAAATCTTTATAAAGTCTTCGAAATCTTTTAAATCCTTGAAATCTTTGGCACGTTTTTCAAAATATTTGAAATATTTGTGAAATCCTTTTTCAATCTTTGTTCATGAAATCCTTTGTGTTCGTTTGAAATTATTTAATTCTTTTGAAACCTTCTCAAATTTGGTGGAACCTTTTGAAATCATTTAAAATCTTCGAAATATTTTGAATTATTTCAAATCTGATGTACTGTACTCTTTTTGAAATCTTTAAAATTCTCGAAATATTTTGAAACTCTTATGAATTCTTTGAAATATTTGTGATATCTTTCTGAAATCTTTTGTATGCATTTGAAATGACTGGAATATTTGAAATATTTTTCATATCTCATAACAAATTTTGAAATCGGTAACAATCTTCAAAATCTGGTGTACTGTACGCTTGTTGAAATCTTTAAAAATTTTGAAATCTTTTGAATAACTTATGAATTCTTTGAAATATTTGTAAATTCTTTTGAAATCTTCTAAAAAAAATTGAAATCATTTAAACTTTTTGAAATCTTTTGAAATCTTCTGAATCTTTTATACTGCACCTTTGTTGAAATCTTTGAAATTCTTGAAATCTTTGAAATCTTTCTTAAACCATTGTTTGTGAAATGTTTTGTATTCTTCGAAATTATAGAATTATTTGAAATATTTTTGAAATCTTTTATAATGTTCTAAAATGTTCTTAAACCTTTTGAAATCGCTTCACATCTTTGAAATGTTTTGAAATCTTTGAAATCTAGTATACTGTGCCCTTTTTAAAATATTTGAAATCGATTATATCTTTTTAAAGTTCTAAAATCTTTGTGAAATTGTTGTGAAATCTTTGAAATCTCGTGTGCACGACAATTTTAAATCTTTGAAATCCGCGAAATCTTTGCGAAATATTCAAAATCGTTTTGAATATTTTAAAATCTAATTTTTAAACTGAGTTAACATCGAAATATTAAAGTCTGTTCATCGCAATCTACAAAGTAATTGATATAGTCTACAAACAGTGCCTTGAAATATATTTATTCTGTAATAAACACAAGATAAATTATGTCTTGATAAATAAAAAACTTTTCAGCAAAACAAGATTTCTTCTAAACGAGACGTTTCTTTCATAATAGACTAGAAGACTTAAATAACTCTTCGTATTTTAGCGTAATCTTACTCTGATCGCTCGTAAGCCATACTAAAATAGTATGGTCCCTATGCGTTCAAGGCTCGCTTGTACATTAAACGCATGTCGTTGTTACTCTCGGAGTACACAGTTTGGACTCAAAATGCATGGTATTATACGTATTTTGTATAGCGCTCCCTCCACACTAAATAAGTATGAATCTGTGCTACCATAGTTTCAAATAAGCTATACTAACGCAGCGTGAGACGAGATCATACGAGAAAAGTAAGGATTTTCTCTCGGTGCAGGTAGCAAAGCGAGTGTGAGGGTAAATAGACAACTGAGTGACGGGTTCGATATTAGGTATGGTGTTGGGCAAAGATGCGTTATGTCCTCTTGGCTGTTTATTATAATCATGGAAAAGTGTCTAAGAATGGTTAGCGTTTGCAGCACTCAAAAAAAGGTTCTAGTTAAAGTTACTAGACGCGTCTGGTTAAAAAATTGCTAGTTAGTTTATTCCGAAATTATGGTTAATATGACTAGAAAATTCTAGTTAATTATCTCTGGGTAATTTTTTTCTGGTTAAAACTATTCTGGTTAATATTTCTGGTAAGATGTGTCGCGATTTTGTGTAAGTTTCCAGAAATCTGTCCTTTGTCTCATGTCGTGTTGTTGGATGGGTCAAGTGACGCTCTGTCGTAAATGTCCAATTCTCGAACAATCGCGATTTGCTAATTGTATTTTCAGTCATATAAAAGTATAAATAATTATAGTGAGCTATGAAATGTTAGAAAAACGCGTTATCTGCCTAAACACCAGTGGTACAGGGATACTTCCAAATATAGCCCATATTTTTGGGTATCTTTGAAAAATATTCTTGAAAATATTAACATTGTACACAATAAATAAACACAGTGAATGTTCGAGAATTTTGGTACTGGCCAAATGATCTGAGTGCATATTATGTAAGATCCCAAACAAAATAGTCTTAAAGAATAGTTTCTGAAGCAGAATGCATCAACGATATGCTGCTTTTGCTTCGAGTCTTGTATCTATTGCCATTTATTAATATATCCACATATAGCTTACAGAGAGATGAAATTTTAGCGAAGCGGAACATAGTTGCTGAACTCTGTTATCAGAAACTTTTGTTAGATTATTTTTTTTTTTTTGATGCAGTCCATGTAATTTTAGAGGGGGTTAGGAAGAGTCCATGAAGGTAGAAAAGTATCGAAATTCGATTGTCGAAAATCGATGGGTACCAGAATATCTGGTTGAGCTTACCAGAACATCTGGTTAAGTTTACCAGAATATCTGGTTATGTTGACCAAAACGCTGTATTCTTAAGCTACTAGAAAACTGTCTAGTAAATATTTCTGGTTACCCTTACCAGAAATTCTGGTTAAATTTACCCGAATTTCTGGTAACATTAACCAGAAACTTCTGATACTTTTAACCAGAATTTATAGTAAGGGCATATTTAACACTCTATTCTAGTTGAGTTAACCAGAATTCTGGTTGGTTCAACTAGAATTTTTTTTGAGTGAGATTATTAGGTTGTTATGGCACAGTCAATCGGAAGCTTACAGAGAATGTTAAGCAAACTGAATACTAGCATGAAGAACATGGGTCTTAAAATCAATCTGGATAGAAAAAAGGTAAGGTGTTCGAAGGAAAGGTATTCAACATTGCCTTAGACGATGAGAGGATAGAACAAGTTGATAAGTTCGTTTATTTTGGTAGTTTATTTACTACTGGCGAAAAGATCGATGAAGAGAGAGCCAGGCATATCGACGAGGGTAGGAATGTTATCGGCAGGGTAGACGCTATTACCAGAAGTAAAAATCTAACAAATAAATTAACGCGGTTCTCTTGCAATTCGTATGCGGTAAAACGCTTATGGACGAAGTCAGTAATAAGAGGATTCTCAAAGAATGTGGTGTAGAGGAAACACTGTTTGACAAAAGTGAAATAAATTTGTTGAGATGGTTTCGCCATGTTGAGAGAATGAAAGAAGAATGACGAAACAAGTATATTTGGGTCAAGTAAATAGTACCGTTCCCAGAGGCAAACCGAAGAAGGAATGGTGGAAATGTGTGAATGAGACCCTGAATTGCAAAGATATAATAAGCCAGAGAAACACAAGAGCTTGCATAAAGAAATGCATGGACTTAATGGAAACTAAAAAGGTATGCCAGGACCGGGAAGTGTGGAGACAAATAGTTTACAAGAAATGCATGATAATGAGTGTCAGTGGAATGAGAGACGCCTGAAATAAAAGACTATGCATGCTAATATACGCACATGGAGAGCTTTACATGGTGACACTGTGAAGCTCTTCGCCTGGGGTACCTGCTAGAGAGTGAGCAGTGACCTGGGTCGGAGCAGTTGAACGGAACGAACGTGTTATTTGAATGAATAATACGGAATTTGCAGATTGATCCAAAAATATAAATCCCCTTCCCCCACCCAATTATGCGATGCTCTGTTCGAATTTGTATTCCGTGTTATTTCCCGGTTTTACATTAATTCCTGGACATTTCTCGGTTTTCCGGGTTAGTAGACACCCTGGGAAAGGTCTATACAACAAATTATTCCATTTGCATTCAATAGTTACCTTGCATTTCATGTTAAAGAAAAATGTCACACAGAATGTTCTACGAAGCATAAAAACTGCCACGGACGTGCAATGAATTCTCTTCCAAACAGTGAGACTCTGAACAATTTAATTCACAAGGCACTATGAATTTTTCGCAAATCTAGTTCAATTTTAAGAAAGTAATGAAAAGCTTGGAAAAAATAAATCAATAGTTCCAGATGAGGATAGGTAGCCCATAAAACTGAGTGAGTGTAAAACGAGGGTAAAAACTCTTGGAAAAATGAAAAGAGTATGCAAAGGTATAGAATTGCGTTAGCCAATAACTTTTCAAACAATTGAGACCTATGGAGAATTCATCGTAGAAGATGATATTTATTATCAATAAAATTACTTAAAGAAAGAACCTCCTTATCCTCGACAAACATTTATTTTTTTTTATGCTTCAATTAACTAAGAATATTTTATTCACCTTCAAGAAAATATATCGTTATACAACTTCGGCCTGCTCTTCTTTTCTCAGGCAACATAACTTTTTTATTACATTCTCATCTGAATGAGAAGGTATTGGTTTTATGTTAAAAAATGATTTTTGATTGATGTTTTCTGACTTAATGATTGAGAAAAAATAGATTTTACTTCGGTAACTGCTTTGGCACACTTTTTAAGGACTAAAAAAATGACGAGTTCCTTAGACAGCCATTTTGACCAACGGTTCTGGCTTTATCCATCAAAAATGCTATTTAATAAATTGAAAAATACCATTTTCTAACGAATGCCTACAAGACACACAATGAATAATGAACATCAAAATTGTTTATCTTAAAAAAATCTACTAATTTTCTTAAGACTATGTTTTTGATGAGACGCACATTTTTTATTTTTTCGTGGAAAATGTTATTAAAAATAAACAATGTTATTTTTCGGCTAAACCATGAAACATTCGTTGAAATAATACACGGAAAAATCGTTCATCTTGAAAAGGTCTCAAAATTTCAGTCAGAGAATTTTTCTGTAAGACGCATAGTTTTTGTTTTAATCATGAAAAATGTTATTATAAATCAAAAATTCAATTTTTTGGTCGAACCATGCAAGATACAAGAAAGTTTAAATAAAAGAAATTATTCGCTTTAAAAAGATCTACAAATTTTGGTGAATACTATTTTTTTATAATACGCATTTCTTTAGTTTTCTGAAGAAATGCTAAATTATTCATTATTTAGAAAAATTTATTTTAAGAGAATATTTATTTCCAAAATTTAAAAAAACTGGAATATTTCAAGGCATTTTTTTTTAACTTTGAACAATCTTTTTTTAAATTTTAGAAAAAATTCTAATTTATTATACAGATATTTAGAAGGTTTTAAACAAGTTCAAAAATAATTCAAAATTTGAAAAGATTTTAAACAACTTAAAACAAAATCTAGATTTTTGAATATTTCGAAGAACATTTTTAAGTGCTTTGAAGATTTTTCAATGTGTCCATATCACAAAAAAAAATCTTAAGATTCCTGGGAATATTCAAACTAATTCTTTATTTTTAACATTAATTTTAAGAGAATATATAAAAAGATTTTCAAAATTCTCAAGAATGACTCCGGAAGATTTCAGGACAATTTTAGGAATAATTCGAGCCCTATTAAAGGATTTTAAGGTATTTTAGATGTTTTGAAGAGATTAAAAATATTTTAAAACTGAAAGATTTCCGCAAGTTTATCAAACCTTCTTAAATTTTTTGCAATCATCGAAATATCTTAAATATTTTTTTAACTGACTCAAATGTTTCATAGAATATTGTAAAATCCTGTAAAATAAGAAAAATTCTATACAATTTTCGTAATACTTTTTTGATACATCTGAAATCTTGAAAAATCTTTTTGAAATTTTTTGGGAAACTTAGGTAAATTATATTTATAGAACATGGAAGCTAATACACAAAATTATAATTAGCCTGAAATGTTTTTTCTTTCATAGTAGAAAACTCATGTATCACGTTTAAAATTCAACTATATGGTTGAAAATCAACTTTTTTTTTTTAATTCATACTTTTGGGTTAAAAATTGAACTATTTTTTAGAAAATCCGTCTCTTTTGGAAAATATTTAATCTTTTTTGGTTAAAAGTACAACTGGTTAAAAATTAATCTTTGGTGGTTGTCGATTCAACTATTTTGTTGAATTTTTTTTATGAATTCAACTGCTTTTGATTTAAAATAAAAACCTTTTTGGATTGAAATATGAACAATTAAATTTTTCGTTAAGAAAAATCTGAAATTTCAAAAATCTTCCTGAATTTTTTCCAGAATATTAGAAAAATTATATTCATATAACCTTAAAAACAGAAGAAAAAAAACAAATTAGTTACAAAAATTAATAGTTATTCGACATTTTTATCTTGTATTAAAAATTAGTCGTGTCCTTAAATAAAAAAAAACTACATGCGCGCGTGACACGCGATTGATAATGCTAGTCCTTTGTAAAGAATAATTTTCAAAAAAGATTATTACTAATAAATATATCAAACTCAACAATTCTAATTAAAAATATTAATAAAATGATATAAGCAAAAGTTTTTTTATTTTGAAAGGAAATGATGGAGAAGATTCCAAGTGGCTGGGACTAATTTCGCTGATTTAGGAAAGCCTTAACCTTTTAATGAGAGCGTTTGCAACGTCATTAAATTGCAGCCAGTATCGTTCCAAGCAGACTAAAATTATTAAATCTTGTTTTGACCCCATAATTTACCGTTGGACATGCTTGATCTAATTTTATGTCTAACTGAATTACTGCACCAGTTTCGAATCGATCAATTTTCAAATGACGAGCCAAAATCAGTCAGAAATGTATGGTTATAATCACTTTATGAGAGTAATTACATTCTCGCGCTTTTATATTTTCGGTGAAGTTAATTCTTTTTTTTTTCATATTTATTGGAAGAATGAAAAATTTATGATTCCAAAACCCATAACAGAAAAAATATTTTATTCTTCCATCACAATGTTGTACAATTCACGTTTCATCTCATGCCTTCTGTCCTGAATTTAAAACAAAAGACTGTAACTGTCTATGCCGGTACATGAGCCTGGGGAGTTATTAACGTTGCTGAGGGCAATAATTGTCAAGAAGAAAAAGAAACACCTTTTCTCCATTCTCATTTTTCTCTAGAGGATCGTGATAAACCTTTAACAAGATTACATGTAATTATTACATTAACGGAGTTAACAGTTTCGGCTATATCTTGTAAAAGAATTAAAACAGAAGTGCATTTTTGTATAAACCATGCAAACTAATTGCTTTGAAAAAATTCATTTGAACGGTTTTAATAAATGTGTCTGTATGTATGGCTCTGAGCACGACAAATGTAAAAAGAACTAATGTAATAGATTGGCCTTTGGTACACTATTCAAGTGCCGGAAACTGAAGTTCAAGTTCGTTAGCCTATTTTGAATATAAATACAAACGGTTATAACATTTTCAAAATTTTGGGGACGATTTTTTTCAACATTTAAAAATTCTATGTACGGCTGTTCGTAGTACTTCGAAAGTCAAACAATTTATCCTCACGAAATATGATGCGAAGAAAGATAATTTGACAAAAATTGTGCATCCAAAAAAGATCTACATATTTTTTTGGAATGACTGTTTCATAGGTAGCGCAGTTTTGGTTTTATTCGTAAAATACATCATTAAAAATAAAATAAAGTTTTCTGGACACAAGCTAAGCAAAAATAAATAGACAAAAATTGTTCACCCAAAAAAGAGCTACAAATTCGTTATTAATCGTTCTTTGAAAGGTTACGTAGTTTTTGTTTTAATCGAGTAAAATAACATGAGAAGTAAAGATATTAAATTTTTGGGCAAACGACACAAACTGCAAAAAAAGATAATTATACAAAAATTGTGCACCCAGAAAATATCTGCAAATTTTTCATTAATGACTTTTTTATAGGACGCGTAGTTTTGTTTTAATTGTAAAAAATAACATTCAAAATTTTTTAAAAGTTGTGGAAAAGCGACACAAGGTACGTATTTTTTCTTTAGATCATGAAAAATAACATTGAAAATAAACAAATTACTTTGGTAGGAAAACGACACAAGGCGTAATAAAATGTTAATTAACAAAATTTTTTTCATAGGATTTACACTTTTTTAAATTATAAAAACAAGACAATGAAAATACGTATGTTTCAATACCAGTGCATATTATAAATTTTAATAACATAAATTTATTGAAATGATACATTTTTTAGGGTAGCTGAGAATAAGAATTAGTTCGAAATAAGGAATAAATATTAAAGTAATCATGAAAAATAAAATTTGTACTTCATTTGGCAATATCTGAATAAGCAGTCACAGACCGAGGTACAAAAATGAATATAATATACATTTTATATAATAGAGTTGAATTCAATGTAGAAAAGTTCGCACTTAGGAAAAAATCGAGTGCGAAGCACGAGATACGTGATGAGAATGTGTTTGTTGAAGCCGAAGGAGCTTTAACAAAAGAGAATTCACCATCGCCAAATGAGAGTCGTCAATGCTTTTATTTTTATGAGGTCAGTCCACAAATGTGGAAAAAGTACAAAGATTGAGCGCGCCGCGAGCGCAGCGCGCGATGAGAATATTCTCGCGCGAAGAGCAGATTTTTTAATTTTTGGTTTTGTTTCGGAAAGTCTGAGACGCAGCTTTAAAAAAAATCTCTGGATTGACCCATTTATATTATCTTAATTTTTATCCCTGTTATCAATTTTCAACTTGAATAAAAATAGAGTTATTTTTAGAATTAGAATAATTCCCGGTAGAACTTATAAAGTATAAATGAGTACAGGGAAAGTTCAGTAGTAGTAGCAATTTTTTTTTTATTGCCTTCCATCCATGTAACATCACTCAGGGGTGTTCCAGCGAACCGTAACCCAATTTCACATTATACTTTTAAAGCTCCTTTCCATAGCTTAATAAAGTGGAAAATGACTTCATTCAGTGTTGCCAAGGTTCCCTTTATACTTGTAATATAATCATTAATCTGGATAAAATTGAGAGATTCTATAATTAAAAATAAAAATCCACTTTAAGGCTCATGTATAACTTACATTTGCATTGAACAAAAGGACGAATTTTCAACCAAATAGTTGCATCCTCGAGCAAAATAGATTCATTTTCAGCTAAGTAGTTGCATTTTTAACCAAAAAAAAGATAACATTTCTACGAAAAGAAAAGAATTTTCAGATCAAAAAGAGGAATTTTCAAAAAGAGTTGAATTTTCGATTAAGAAACCTTTATTAGTCAACCGAGAAAAAAGTTTTACCCTATGGTAAATTTTCAAGCCTAAAAAAGGAGCTTTCAATAAAACAGTTGATTTTTCAACCAAATAGATGAATTATCAAAGAAATAATTAAATTATCTAGCAAAAAGATGAATTTTCAAAGAGAAAGATTAATTTTCTACTAAAAAAAGACGAATTCTGAACAAAATACATTAATTTTTTAACAAACAGTTTAATTTTCAACCAAGAAGATTAATTTTCTACCAAAAAAAGAATAATTTTCAACTAAATACATTTTTTAACCTAACAGTTGAATTTTCAAAAAATGTATTATATTTCTAGCGAATAGTTGAATTTTTAAATTAAAAAAGTTTGACTTTCATCCAAAAATGGAAAAGTTAAATTTTCATTTAAAAAATTAATTTTCCATAAAAAAAATTCTACAAATCAGTTAAATTGTCTAATAAACTATTCAATTTTCAAACCAAGCAGATGATTTTCGTAAAAAACATTTAAATTTTCAACAAAAAAGTTAATTTGCAACCAAACAGTTGAATTTTCATCAACATAGATCAATTTTCAGTTTAAAAAAATCAATTTTAAACTAAAAAACTAAGTTTTAATAAAGTAGTTTAATTTTCAACGAAAGAGATGAATTTTTAACTGAAATTAGGAATCTTTGACAACAACAAAGATGAATTTTGAAAAAAGTAGTTTACCGTTCAATCATAAAAAAATATAATAGCTGATATTTTAATCGAAAGAAGATTTTTAATTTTAATCAAAAACAGTTAAATTTAACAAAATAATACGAATGTTCAACAAAATACTTAAATCCTTACATAAAACATATTAATTTTCAACCAAATAGTTGAATTTTTAACCTAAAAAGATTAATTTTCAACCAAATTGTCGAATTTTCGAAGAAAAAAAATTGAAATTGAAACCAAATAGTTCAATTTTCAACCAAAAGAATTAATTTTCTACAAACAACTTCGAATTTGTTAAGAAATACATCAATTTTCTACTAATAATTCGAATCTTAGCAAAATACATGAATTTTCAACCAAATAATTGAATTTTCGACTAAAAAGGTTCAATTTTCAACCAAAAATGGAATATTTAAATTTTCATTTGAAAAAATTAATTTAGAAAAAATTTAACAAATGATGAATATTCAACTAGAACAATAAATTTTTAACAAAGTAGTTCAATTTCAGACCAAATAATTGAAATTCTACGAAATTGTTGCATTTTTGACCCAAAAATGCGAATTTTCTACAAAACAGTTGAATTTTGAACCCGAAGACGTGAATTTTCACCAAAAAATTAACTTTTAATTTAAAAATATGAATTTTCAACAAAAAAGGATTACTGTGAACCCTGTGATAAATAAATAGTAATTTTGATTATTTGTAGACTAAGGAATGAAAAAAAAAAAAATAAATAAAATTGAAAAAAAAACATAAAAATGAAAAAATAAATAAAAATAATAATAAATCAAATAAACACTAAAGTTCATTTTTAATACTTTTAAAATGTTAGGTTAGAAAGTTGGAAATTTTGCTTCGAAAATAAAATGCCGGACTATAACGCAACATTTTAGGTCCTAAAGAAATTATAAAAATGTACGTTCGTAAAACTAAATACTTATTGGTAATAAAATATATATCTTATGTGGGGGGGGGGGCTTAAAATTTCAGAAAAACACCTTACATAATGCGTGGATGATGACATATTTGTATAATCATTTGTTATTATTTTGTGTATCTATTATTATCACAGTTATTATTCATACTTATATCACTTGGATCTACTAATACTATTAGGTAAAATACAAGTGATACTGTTACAACTACCAATAAAGTAACATTATTTTTTCTGCAATAAAATCTTTGGTTTTTTTAGTGATTCGCAGACTTGAAAAAATCTTAGATAAGAAACTTTTTGACCCCCGCCCCATGTAAGACAGCATACAAAAATCGTTGACTCCCTCCCCCCACACTCAACCAGAAGACTTTACGTAATTCATTCACGGCCCCTTAATATAAAAATAAAAATACGACAATTATAATAGTCTCAATTATTTGAGGAAAATAATATGATCATAAAACACTGGAACTTGGATTTGAGGCCGGTTTCGGGCATGGCTGACTATAGCCTTCAACATAAATCCAGACAACACAAACGTAAACAGTCAGGGCCGCGTGGACTGTTTCTGTTTGATTTGGACGCATGCTAACAGTTGACGCAACTAACGCGCTGATGGTACTGCCCTCATGCTTTTATCACGCATGACTAAGCACCGTCTCTCTCTCGGTCCCGCTGATCCCCTCATCACGAAACTGTCAAGGACATAAATTCTCGGCAAAATGAAGGTTGGTAGTGCAGAACTAGAAAACCAACACAATGAGAATTTTTCAGGAAAGCAAAAAAGCACGCGATAAAATCGAAATCACTATTCCAAAACGAAATAAAAGTCTACTCTCAATCTGAAGGATTGCTGAATTAAGTCGAAAAACATTTGATCACAAAAATACATCAAAATTCAAGAAAATGAATGTGGAAGTTGACAATCTGAAAGTGGCACTAGCCTAAAGTTCAAGCAGGTTCGACTGCGGATTACGATAAAAAATGCAATTTTTAGTTAAAATGAACAACAAAAACATGATTCTGAGATATTATGTATCTAAAGACGGTAAACAAATTTTGGTATTAAAAGGTTAGCCAATGACGAGAAAATCAAATGAGAATTTTAAGATGAAAATTTCATGAGTTTTCTAAATTGACTTTGGATATTGATTCAAAATCGAAATTCCGATTTTTTGCGAAAAGAAAAACTTGCTTTCGGAATGCGAGAATGCTGTGTAAGAATAAAAAAGGTTCGAACAAAAACAATTACCAAGTTACGAGAAACTCTAAATTGAAGGACACGATATCACAGAGACATCAATTGTTTTGCTAAAAATCCGGGAAAAAATAAGATAATATATTTTATTTTGATTACATGATAATGATTTCAAGAAATATTAACCCTAAAAGGTTGAAAAAATTATGACTACGTTCACATGGTATTAAATTTGTTTTTCAAGTTATTGTATAAAAAAATGTGATTTCGAAAAAATCCTTTCACCACAATTTGCATTTGATATTTTAGGAATTTTGTATACAATGACCCCATTTTCGAAAAAATGTTGGTTATCTAGTTCTCTATTGTCACCCTTCAAATATTATGACAAATATGTATTCAAGTATGCATATATATATATATATTCAAGTAGCTGTAAAACGAAATTCCTACACGAGAATTACTTTCTCTAGGGTCGTCACGTTCGCACTCAACATAAAGCTAGCAGAATCTTAAAATTCCGGATAATAACTGCCGTGTCTTATATCTTTAAAAGAAGGAGAAGGAAATAGTAAATAAAAGTTTTTAATAAAAATTCGAGCATCAAGAAATTGTATTACCACTTATTAAAAACATCTGTAAGACTTTTATAATACTTGTTTTCAATCAACAGAGAAGTCAATTAGTTTCTGACTTCTAGAAAGAATAAAGAAAGTGATTTGCACAGAAAGTCATTACTTACAAAGAACAACTGCAGCTTTTATTCTGACAAGCATATTTAAAAAATGTTTAATTTAATATGAACGGACAACTTTTTCTTTTTGATCACAAAATTTTGTTCCAGAGGCAAAATTCTCAAAAGAATTGCCGGAAAGTTAAAATTCTAGATAATTTTTACATGCAAAAAGAGCATTTTTAAATTTAAACAAATTCTGATTTCGGACAAGGAATTTTCAAAACCTGGCGAATTCTGACTTCAACGCACACCATTTTTTTGTGCATACCCTTTTTAGAAATCAGCATTACCATTATTTTTCAAAGTTTCTTTACGGAAATTCTCTGTTCCAAGTCAAATTATAATTCTTTACAGAAACTCACTGTCTTAAAGTGAAAATAACAATTGTTAACAAAATTTCTCATTGTAAAGTAAACATAAAATAGAAAGTATAATTCTTTACGGATGTTCCCTCATTTAAATTCAAAATTCTAATTCTTTGCGGACATTGTCTGTCCCAAAGTCAAAATTATAATTCTTTATGAAATTGCATGTAAAAAAGTGGAAATTATCATTTTTTACGGGAATTCCCTGTACAAATTGTCAAAATCATATTTCTTATTTGAAATTCTATGTCACAGCTTAAAATAACAGGGCGTCTACTTAAATCCTGAAAAAAATTCCCTGATAATTGCAGGGGGTTTCCAAGTATCTCTAGATTTTTAGAAATTTAATTTAAATTAACTAAATTTATCTAAAAGTAGGACTACAATGATAAAAATAGTACTTTCGAATATGTGAAATTAAATCACGATGTCCTTATTTTATGAAAGTAACTTTTTTAAAAGGACAAGCAATTTCTTAATGGTACCAGCTATTATAAAATTGTAAGATTACAGGATACTTTTAAATATACTGGTATTATCACTATTGATCAATTAAGGAAATAAATAATACTTAAAACGAAATATATCAATTTTAATGTTTGTTGCTTAATCCCATGAATTTTACGAACAATTAAAACTTTCTTATTATATTTACATGTACTCACAATTCAGTGCATATTTGACTTAATAATATTTTCTATAGCTATAGTTCCCTGGGATTAGTGATAATGATGAAAAGAAGTTTGATTTAAACAAGAATAAATCCAGTAATAATATTTCCAGGTTTTCCAGGTGAGTACAAACTCTGAAATTATAATTCTTTTTGAAAATTCCATGTTACAAGGCAGGATAATTGTAATTCTTTACTTGCATTTTTTTATATTTTTTAAATTATTTATTCTTCGTCCCAACTCGGAATTATAAATCTTTAAAAAAAAAAACTTGTCTCAAAGTCGAATTTGTAATTCTTTACCGAAATTCCCCGTGAAAATAATGATTTTTTCACAAACTTCCTGTTCCAACTTACAATTAGAGTAATAAAATGTATGAAACCACTCTCTTCAACTGAACCAGTGAAATTTGCAATATTTGAATCAGTATTTTGAATTATCACTGGTGAACCAGTGATTTTCAGGCTCTGACTGGGTGAACCAATGAGTGACTTAACAAAAACAACGCTACTGAACATACTAGTGACGTCAAGTGACAGATTCAATAAGTGATATAGCGCTCCACGCGGCCAAAACACGAACCTCCAGTCGTCTGGTACTCGCGCGTCTTTGGTCGCGTCTTTGCATTTCGCGCGAGTCAAAACGAACTTTATTGACTCCTAGTGTTTGTTTAAAAAATATTTGGGGCCTGGTTACAATAGGCAGGATATAGAATATCTTTTGCTTAAAAGTGGGGAGGCCTCTGTTCGCTTGGGTTTGACTTTGAGCGACACGACACGTTGACTTTATGACGGGCCTTCCCACAGTTATGCGCAATATATAATATTATATCCTATTATATTTCAGCCCGGCCCTCATTTATTGTTGTGAGAGTAAAGTGCGTTTTTAAAAGATAATTTTTCAAAGGTTTGCAATAAACTGACGAATGATAAGTGTCATACCAAACCAGCTGACAACCGACAACGCGTGCAACCAGATGACTACTGCTACTGAGTAACCGTTGAACCTTACTGATGAAACCAGCGACGGAATTAGACTGAGTGAACCAGTGAAATCTCACCGATTGTCAGTGAAACACTACTGGCTGTTTCAACTAGTGAGATTTGACTGGAAATCACTGAGATTTCACAGGTTTATTTTACAAGAGCACTTTTTATTTGCATATTAGTCCATTTGAGAGAAAAATCCTGAAAAAATGTCGATCTTCGGTTATATTATTATTTGAAAAGCACGTGTTGAGGTTTAAATGTGAGTTTAGGTGCTTTTTTCACATTACTGCGTCCAACTGATCGATCGTCCATGAAAGACGCCGTGTTACGAGGCAATGACTGGACGCTCGGGAAAATTTCTTAGCCATTTCGTACAGTTTCCCTACTCTTTTCAGCTCGTCTACTTCTTTTTACCCGCCACCTCACGTCTTACTCGTATTAATGTAACCCAGAAACATCTTCTGATAATAAAAATCGCGGAAATTATTCAACTCATGTCGCGTAACGCCAACCCCTTTGAATTGCAATTTTCTAATGCAGATGAAAGATAAAAATGTAAATATTCGAAGATGATTTAAATCACTTTGAAAACTACATTTTGAAAAAGTATTCACGAGTATTTGTGCTGCCTTATGTTCATGCTTTTCCAATGAAAATTTTATTATTCAAACAAAACAGATATGTTCTAAAGGTGAATTATTGGCTGTTCAAAAATGCTCAAACATCGCACTGCTGGAGGGGGGGGGGTGACAGATCTTGTAACCTAAAACATATAAAAATAAATAACAATTTTTGGAAATGCTTGAAAGAATGCAAATTACTGATGTTATTTTACAAGTAAAGTATCTACATACAAAATTCATATTCTTTCCCCTATTCCTCTCTTTGTCTATTATTTACTATTATATACTATTTTTCATTGCAAGCCAATTCTTATTGATAGAAACGTTTACTATTATATTTTTGGTTCAGATTTCATCTCTTTTGATTAAAATTCAAATGCTTTATTGAAAATTCATTTTTTTCTGCTTGAAAGTTTATTTTTTAACTGAAAATTTGACTTCTCTAACTTTGTTTGAAAATTAATAGTTTTCAGTTGAAAATTCAACTATTGAATTTTCCATTTAAAATTCTTTTTTTTTTGTCGTTGAAAATTCATGTTTTTTTTTGTGAAAACTCAACTCCTTGGTTGAATGTTGAACTACTTCGTTAAACATTCATTATATAGGTAGACGATTGAACTATTTTGTTGAAAATTAATATTTTCAATTGAAAATTTAATTATTACATTATTGGTTGAAAATTGATCGTTTCTAGTTTAAAATTCAAAAATTTTGTTGATTTATGTGTTTTGTTGTAAAATCGTCTTTTTTGGTAGAAAATTAATCTTCTTCATTGAAAATTGAATTCCTTCGTTAAAAGTTAAACTACTTCGTTGAAAATTCATTCAATTATTTGAATATCCATGTCTACAGTAGCAAATTTAACTATTCCATTACTAGTTGAAAATTGATCGTTTTTAATTGAAAATTAAATTTTTTAAATAAAAATTCATATTTCAGGGTTAAAAATTAAACCTTTTTGTTGAAAATTCGTTTGTTTGGGATAAAAATACTATTATTTTCGCAGAAAATAAAACTTTTTGTCTGGAAATAGACTTTTTTGTAGAAGATTTTTATTTTTGGGTGGAAATTTCAACTGTTTTCTAGAGGATTTGCCTTCTTAATATGTTTCGCTGAGGTTCAACTATTTTCTTGAAAATGCATCTTATTTAATTGAATTAAGTTCTTTTTGATTTAGAATTAAAAAGGTTTTTTTGGTTGAAATATCAATTATTATATTTTAAATAGTTTTTTGTCGATGGAATTACGATTTTTAATCTACTTCGTCTAGACTAAGAATGGTTATAGTCCTTAGCTATAAAAAAATTCCTCTCTAGCTTGTTCGGAACAAATAGATCAAAAAGCATCATTGCATCGACAAAAAACTATTTTACTAACTACCGCTACAACAGTTTTCGTTTAAACTTTATATTTCTTTATTAAAAAATCACATACTTGGTTAAAGTTCCCTTTCTTGGTTAAAAATTCGATTATTTTGCTGAAAATTCTATTATTTTGTTAAAAATGTCATTGTTTTGTTGAGCATTCACCTTTTTTTAAAACGTCGTACTTTTGGATTGAAAATTCAGCTGTCTTCTAAAAAAATCGTCTTTTCGGTTCGAAAATTCAATTATTTGGTTAAAAATGCCACAATCTTAGGTTGAAAATTCGTCCCATTTGCTTAAAATTTCAACTATTTGGATGTATTATAAATGCAACTGTTTGGTGGCCAATAAATTTTTTTCAGGTAGAAAATTCAACTATTTATTGGTTGAAAAATTATCTGTGTAGGTTGGAAATTTAAGTACATGGTTGCAAATCCAACTAATGGGTTTAAGTCATATTTTTTGTTCGAAAATTCCACTGGTTTGTTGAAAATTCATCTTTGTGGTTAGAAAAGTTCTTGGTTGATAATTCAACTATCTTTTAACAAAATCGTCTTTTTGGCTTGAAGATTTGACTATATTTGGGTAAAAATGCAACTGTGGTTGAAGAGATTTTTTATTTTAAATTGTCTTTGTAGGTTGAAAATGCAAATGTTTGGATGAAAATTGTATTCTTGGTTAAAAGTTCATCTTTCCACGTTTAAAAGTCAAATTTTTTCTGAAAAATTCTACTTTTCAGCATTTTTGGCTATTTGCCAATTAGAAAAGACAGAAACGAAACGTAAAGAAACTCTCGTTAGGTTCCGTTTTGTTTTTTTTTTCGAGACAAAACTTTGAAGAAACACAATTTTGATATTGTGCCTCCGTAACTGCATTATTTTGTTATTATTATTATTTTTCATCCTAAGCATAATTTTCAGGTGAGTTACATTGAATTCACAGTTTTAAAGATTGACAATTCAAAGTTCTAGAATTTTGAAGATCTACAATTCGAATTCTTCAATTTTAACGATTTGCAGTTTAAATGTCTTAAATATGAAAGATGTATAAATAGAACATTTTTAATTGTGACGATTATGGAGATCGAAAGTCGAAATTTTTGAATCTTAAATCTTCCAAATTGATGAAATTTCAAGTGTAAATTATCGAAATTGATGAAATCTCAAATGTGAATCATCAAAATTGTAAAATTTGTCATTTTAGTATATAAAATATTTCTAATTTTTGATTGAAAATCTAATTGCCTAATTATTTCTAAAGTTATCATGCTTACAGACAGACAGACATACATACATACACACAAAAAGATAAATTCGGAAAAACCTGTTTTTCGAGTTCAGAGGGTCTCATTCGTGGACATTTGAAGAAAAAGGGCAGGGGGTCAAATTTTACAAAGATCTGCTACCCTCTCTGATGAGAATGTAAAAACTTATTGCTATAATAAGGTGTATCTTTTTTCCATGATTCCAACCATATAAAATACTTATTTTTCGATTTTTTGCAGTTAACGGTGTTTTTTTCAAACCACAGCAGTATTAATTTCTGTAACTGTTTACATATTGGCTTTCTTTTATGCCTAAAGAGCATTTAGGAAAAAATAGTATGGGTTTGTGAGGCTGTTAAAACGGTACACTCAGTAATAAGATAAATTTGAGTTACTTGGTGAAAAATAGCGCTGACTTCATGCCGTGTAGTACTTAAGGTGAACGTTAGCGTTGCGTAGCAGGCGTAATTGTATGAAACCACTAAAGGGCTAAGGCAAGCGCAATCAATCAAATATGCCAAACGTCGAGTGCTGGAGAATACCATTTTAACCAATACACACATGAGATGCATTACATTTCCGGAATTTGTATGGACTCATTTCAAATTCCTCTATTGAAATTACGCACAAAAAGAAAAAAAATGCCAAAATATAGAAAGTTCGAATCTTTAATAATTTCCAAATGAAAATTATCATCTTTGAAAAATCTAAACATTTATTTTATTTGTGTTTTATATATATGAATTTAAAATCAACAATCAAATTGACAAATAATTAAATTAACCATTTATTTTGTCCATCCATAAATTACGGAACAGCTTTTGCGGGAGAGGGTTCGGGAAAATGTTAGTATCTGTTATATGCGGGAGGAGGTAATTCGATACTGTTGCGTAATATTTTCAACAAATCAACCTTATAGGAAATCGAAGTTTCCAAAATTATACTAAATAACGTTAAAGTTTACTAAATTTACAATAAAAGATTTTATTAATGCTATAAAGGCTTCATATCCATTTAATTAGATAAATATTTTTTCCCCATAGTTCTGTCAAAAATGATCCATAAAACAAAGTTTTTTCACGATTCTTTAAATTACTACTACTGGCAAAATCATTCAACATTCTTTAAGTTTATTGGGTTAATCTAAGATATTCACAGAGTTTTATAAGATTTCAACAGATTTCAGCAACTTTCAACGATTTTAAAGGCTCTCAATAAGGTATTTTAATGCATTTTTCAGAAACATAAAGGATTTCATCGAACTTCAAAAATTTCAAGGGAATTCAAAGAATATCATTAGCTTTACCGAAATTTTATAATACTTCAATAAAATTTCGAACATTTGTTTTCAAAAATTGAGATATTTCAAAGGATTTCAGAGATTTGAAAAGATTTTCAAATATTTCAAGGTATTTCCAAAGATTTTAAAAAACTTGAAAGATTGTATTTGGCGGGATTTCATTACATTTTATACAATTTTAATTAAATTTCAAAGAATTTATTCACAACAATTGTGGGATTTCAAAGAATTTCAAAGATTTGACGAGATTTTCAATATTTCAAGGTATTACACAAGATTTCTAAAAATTTTGAAAATCTTGAAGTATTTTAAAGATTTAAGGGTATTTTAAAAGATTCGAAAGAATTTCAATACTTTTCAAGAACTTTCCAAGGATTTGAAAGATTTTAGGGTATTTCAAAGGCTTTTAAGGGATTTTATAATATCTTGAGAAATTTTCAAGAGTTTTACAAAACTTCAAGGAATATCATCAGATTGCATGTAATTTCGCGGGATATCATGACATTTCATACAATTTTAATTAAATTTCAAAGAACTTATTCACAACAGTTGTGGGATTTCAAAGCATTTCAAAGTTTTGACGAGATTTTCAAGATTTCAAGGTATTACACAAGATTTCTAAAAAGTTTGAAGATCTTAAAGTATTTTAAAGATTTGAGGATATTTTAAAAGATTCCAAAGAATTTTAATACTTTTCAAGAAATTTCAAAGGATTTTAAAGATTTTAGGGTATTTTAAAGGATTTTAGAGAATTTTCAAAAGCTTTAAACAACCTGAAGATATTTCAAAAGATTATAAAGGACTGGGAATATTTCAAGTTTCAAAAGATTAAAAAATTTTCAAGGGATTTCAAGTAATATTATTTGAAATCTATAATCAGGTTTGATTTAACTTCATGAGATTTCAAAGAATTTTACAATATTTTAATGAAACTTTAAAGAATTTATTTACGAAAAAAGGGACTTCAAAGCATTTTAAATATTTCAGAGATTTTCAATATTTCAAGGTATTTTCAAAGATTTTAAAAAGGTTGACAAATCTCAAAGAATTTTAAATATTTAAGAATATTTTAAAAGGTTACTTGGAATTTCAATACATTTCTCGAAATTTGAAAAAAATTAGAAATTTTGAGGGCATTTAAAAATATTTTAAGAGCTTTAAAAAATCTAAAGGTATTTTAAAAGATTTGAAAGTACTTCAAATATTTTGGGGTATTTTAAAGGATTCCAAGGAGGTTTCAAGGGATTTACGAAATTTCAGGGAAATTCAAGTAATATGATCAGATTTGATGCAACTTTACGGGATTTTAAAATATTTTAATGAAATTTCAAAAAACATATTCACAAGCATTAAGGAATTTAAAGTATTTTGAAGGTTTGAAGAGATTTTAATTATTTCCATATATTTCCAAAAATTAAGAAAAAGGTGGAAGACCTTAAAGAATTTTCAAGATTTAAGGATATTTTAAAAGATTCTAAAAAAATTCAATGAGTTTCAAGAAATTTTGAATGATTCGAACAATTTTAGGGTAATTTAAGACTCAAAGGAATTTTCAGGATCTTTAAAAAATCTGAAGGTATTTCAAAATATTTTAAAGGACTCGAAATACTTTAGGGTTTTTAAACGATTCCACGATAGTATTTCAAGGGATTTTTAATATTTCAATGAATTTGCAAAGAATATGCACAAGAATTGACGTATTTCAAAGGATTTCAACGATTTAAAGAAATTTTCGTATACTTCTAAAGGTTTCAAAGAATCGAAAATATTTAAGGATATTTTGAAAAAAAATGCATAAAATCGAAGTTTGTTCACAATTTTTGAAATTATTACTACCCAAAAAGTCATTTAGCAGTACAAGTCTATGGACAAAATTAAAGTTGAAATATCACTCCTTCAAGCTGTATTAGACATGTTTTTCATAACTTCATTTTGTTAATAGAAATTGACGATGTAAAAACTGTGCACGCTTAGCCCCAGGCTCCCCTACATTTGATTGAAATTTATTATGATCGAAATCTTTCTGTCAAATATTTAGGTTATTTTAGGTCATGGTTAGTCTGTTGAAAAATTTCTGAAAATGCATAACCAACAATAAATAATAGGAGGTATGTCCTAACAGTTTTTACAAACTAAATTTTTGAATGAATATGATCCTACCAGATGATACAGATGTGTATACGTTTTAATTTCTCTTCCTTTGATTTCAACTGCTTCTAAAAATGTGGTATTTCAGGTGTCTCGGGTAGTAAGTAACTAAATATTGTATTTAATAAGACATAGCTAAAAATATTTTGAAAAATTATGTAACATAGCCGGAGGAGGAGGGGTCCAAAAATGG
Organism: Andricus grossulariae; assembly: GCA_011634705.1. Classification (NCBI taxonomy): domain Eukaryota; kingdom Metazoa; phylum Arthropoda; class Insecta; order Hymenoptera; family Cynipidae; genus Andricus; species Andricus grossulariae. Next base: position 26,323 of record JAABKJ010001941.1, read on the forward strand.
GGATGGGGAGCGGTAACAAATTGGCAAAAAATGTGTTACGTAATTCATGGATGGACCCTCGTGCACTGAGTTTTTTTTTTAACACAGACACTCAATTAATTATAACACTTTGACAATTTAACAAGATCAATTAAGAAATCACTGTAGATCAAAGTTATCTTCAGTGCTCGTAAAATAAGAAAACTTTTCTGACATGCGATTTAAAAGATTGAGATTCTATTCAACAAGAAGTAAATGTACTTCGCCGAGAAGTTATGAAACATTCAAGAAATTGGTATCAAGATCAAGTAATTCTCAACGACGAAACCTGATAAAAATCGCACATCTAGGCATTTAAGCTCCCTTTAACTCAAATTTACGGATAACGACGTGCAATCTAACTTTATAAGGTTCGCTTACCGCCTCTTTTTCTTTTGAGACCAAATGGAAGAAAGTTATCGAGTTTTTAGAGTTCTCAGACGTTATTTTATTAGATGGTTGGATTTACTACCATGAGAAAATTTCCGATGAATTGAGAACCTGAATTTCAGTTCACCTTGAAAATTTCAGTATATTCCTTCTCTTCATTTATCAGTGTATAATTCAGTGAATTTAGACATTAAAATTCAAAGGTTTGCCCCATGAATAATATAATGGTCTCAAACCCGTGTCTTCAGAATTTTGAGAAAATCTTTTATTAGCTCCATCATAAATTGATATAATTCTAGAATCGATTTATGTAATTTGAAGCTATAAAAATGAGTAATACGATCCATTTTAACCTTCGAAAACTGTACAATTTCAGCAAGCAACGACGGAAGCTTGGAGCAGGAATACATTATTTAACTATGAGTTTTTAATTCAAATCGTAGAAAGAATTCAAATCGGAATTCGAGTAAGTTAATTAAATTTGCCTGGTTAAAAGAATTTTTCGTGCAATGTTCAAACTGCACCATTTTTTCTGTTCTTTATTCTTCTCTAATATATCGTCGTTTCCGAATTACTTAGAGAGAATTAAAAATATATATATTCAGAAAAGCTCAAATTTTGATTTTCAGACAACTTTGGTGCTATCAAGTCCTTGTATGTAGTGTTTTGAAGCATTCTAAAATGACATGCACAAATTAATTATTCTAAAGGTATATGAATTTCTGATGGGCTTATATTTAATAACTATTTCATAATGATTGTTCGAAGAGTTAAATAATATAAGTTCTTGAATTCTAAAAAATGTATTTGTAGACTAATTTGGAAATAATTATAATTTTGGTTTATTATGGTTCCCTGGCATCCAATGAAAGTTTTTAGAAAACATTTTAAATCATCGCCTGAGCCCTTTTGGGAAAAAGTTCATTTTTATCTTTCAAAAATCAAAAGATGTAAAATTTGCAGCAGTTTGACGGGAAAAAGACCTTGAAAATTCTTATTTTTATTTTTTACTGAATTTTATGTTTTTGCACACCCTAAAGGTTTGATAGGCAGCATCATTTACCATTTTTGTTCAATTCGAACTTATCATTATAACTACAACAAATTTCTTTATTTTATTCTAGTACTTTGTTTAGAATAAAAATAAATCCCGAAATTTAGTTTTCCCAAATAAGTCAATCTGAAAATAACCATAAAGGACCCCGCACCAAATGTACAGTAAATGGCTTTTTGTGAAAAATTCTGAATATAATTTTTTTGTTGTTGTATTTTTGAACCTGCAAAGTAATAACCGAAAGAAAAAAGTAAGAAAAAAGGACAGTTTTTTAACAAAAAATTGTCAAAGTTCCAATTTTTACATGCATTTTAATAAAAAAATGCTTATTTTAGTGAAAAGTTTTTTTTCTCCTAAACTCTTTGTTAGATTCTGCTAAAAGTTTCACATTTATCTATCAGTCTTATCGAAAAAAAGGTTCATATCTATGATCTAGAATGATTAACGATTTTTTGGGTATACAGCATGTTATGGGGGTGTTTTCATACTTTAAACATCCAAGTATGGAAATCATCATTTCTTAGTAATTAAAGTCACTGTATGTGTATTTACTTCGAGGGTTCTTTTTTTATCCCTTGAATATTTAATCCGAAATATCGACATTTCTTAATGACTAAAATCGAAACAAGTTTTCTGATTAATCTATGAGGATAGGAATCATATACAAGTAAATGAGGAAGGTGTAGAACGACAAGGATTTCTTTGAACTTCTCTAGAGGGTTGTTTAATCATATCTTACTTAGGAAAAATATAGGACATATAGGGCATATAGAAAGTGTCCTTCAAAAGGACTTGCATTATAATTTATTTTCAGGGTAGTTTAATCATCCCTTAATCATTGAAACAAAGAAATCGATACTTTATACAAGATAAGGCACCACAGATTTTTTCATTAACATAATGTTCAGCAACAAAATCACTTTAAAACATACATAGGAATCGTCTTTTAACAGGATTTGCATTAGTATTTATCGTCAGGGCCATTGAATCATCTCTTATTTATTGAACAAGGAAATCGATATTATACATTGCAAGCTTATCTTATTGCTTCTCTTGTTAACTATTTTAATCAATAATGAATTAATAAAAAATTACACTGGTTTACAAAAAAAAAAGAAGGTGAGGACTACTTGACAAGACCACTTTATCCTTATGTATTTTGACGCGCTGAATACAAATCCAAGGTCTATTTACCTCCATCACGTCAGGTTCAAGGTCGTTTCAAGGTCAAATACAGGGAAAGCCGTTCCACAAACTTCAAAAACCTTTTACATATTTTTTCGGGGTCACTGAATCGAAATCCGAGGTCCATTTACCTCCAACGCTTCAGGTTCAAGGTCATTTCAAGGTCAAACACAGGAAAAGC
>JAABKJ010001942.1:0-29148 GCA_011634705.1 Andricus grossulariae
AAATCTTCCAAAATTTATATTTTGTTTGAAATTTTTGGAAATCTTTTCAAATTTTAAATTATTTTTTTAACCATTTCCAAAAGTTTTAAACCTTCTAAATACCTTTTAAAATGATATAAATTTTTGCAAAAATATTCTGTAAATTCTGAACAATTAAAAAAATTGACTTTAGATCTTCCAGATTCTGTTTTAATGGTGTTTGAAATCTTTTAAAATGTTTTAAACTCTTTTTAAATATTCTCTTGAAATTAATTTTTGAAAATAAAAAATGATTTCAAATTATTCCATGAATTTCAAGATTGTTTTTTTTATTATCGTGAAACTTTTCAAAATGCATAAAAGATTCAAAAATTTTATTTCAAAATATTCAAAAATGGACATTTTTTATCTCCTTAAAAATGGTGTTAAGGTTCAAATTAATTTAGAATCTTTTTGAAATTTCTAAATATGTTTTAAACTCAACACGAATTTCTTTATAACACTTTGTAATCTTGCTAATCGAAAAATTTGGCTTTAAAATCGTCTATATTCTTTTTTGAAATTCTAATAAATAATTAAAAATATTTTGAAATCTTTGTCAATTTTCTTTTAAAATTTATTTTTCAAACTAAAAAATCAGTTTAAATTTTCCCAATATTCAAACATGTACGTTTACCTAACTTCTTCGAAATGTCTGTGAAAGTTGATCAAATTTTTCATAAAACCTTGTAACCTTGATAAACTGAACATTTTTACTTTAAAATCGTCCATATTCTTTTTAGAAATTTTAAGAAATAATTTAAAATGTTTCGAAATTTGTGTAAATTTCTCTTAAAATTTATTTTTTAAAATAAAAAAGCAGTTTAAATTTTCTCAAGAATTTTAAGAATTTGTTTCATTCTTTTGAAACATCTTAAAATTCTTGAAAAGCTTCATTTTTTAGAAATATTTAAATATCTACACATAAGGTTTGGTTTATCAAAGTGCTGGATGCTTTGTTCCATTGATTATTATTATTATTATTATTATTATTATTATTGAATATATTATTTAGAGAACCTTAAATTTCTCATAAACCTGAAGCTTTCAGACTTCTTTTTCCAAATGGCAAAAAAAATGAAAGCTTCATCCAATCACGAACACGAGTTTCCGGACAACAATAGTTTCAAATTGTTTCGAGTAATTTCGAGATGGTTCGAGAAATAATAAGAAAATTAGGTTTAAAATATGTTTCCAAAGCAAAATGTCAAGTAAAGATTACGGTAACTGTTGTCCCCCGCAGGCAAATATTTTTGTTAATAAACTACAGGCGCAGTTAATAAATGTCGTATATTTCAAATAAAATGTTCATATCGAGATGATTTTCCGCGAAATATATTATAAAAACGATTTCAGTGAATATGGATTTTTCAAGCAATACATGTTCGTATAACGAAACCATCATTGCCATTAGTCATATTGGATACCATAAAATACACAGAAACTTTCAATTTGCCACAACTCTGTTTGCGAAGCTACTTTCCTCCTTTTTAGATTTCATTCTCCGAGGCTAGGCGTCTCAGCGAATGCATTTACAAAATGAAATTTAATTAAAGTTAATTGACTTAGTGCATTCAAAGCTTAAAGTTAATTAAGATTGGCGTGAGGTTCGCTATACGAAAATGGTACGAAAGAAAACACGAGAGAAAAGTGAGAAAACGACGTATACATGGTCGACGAGAATTAAATAGAATTTGCGCGTGTGATATATCATACTTTAAGTTGTAAAATTCAAATTTAAAATATTGCAGCAAGTTCTCCTACTTTAATCAAATTGCTGATTAATTACTTGAAGACTTCTAATATCTGATTAATAATTATTTCAGTATAATCAAAAATACCTCGTTAAATTAATTTATGAAATTTATTTTTTACTTAATTATTGATTTTTGCCTTTATTCTTTAATTATGATTAATATAAAATTAAGGGCTAGCGTTAGAAAGGGCTTAGCTACATTTAGAAACTTTTTAGAATGAAAAAATATTCGCATTTTATGTGTATAGGATATTAGGATAGCTTGAGGGTCAAGTTTGACCTTTTTTATATGAAAACTAATAGAATTCTATTATTTTAAAAACCGAAATAATAATACTGATGAATTTATTTCAAATAAAAAACATTATTTTTAATGAAAAAATTTTAAAACTTACAAAAAACATTTATTTAAACAATGATTTTTACAATCTAATTTTTTCTTACTATCGCTTTTTACCAATTTGTTCAAAATTATTTGAATAAATGATGGCATTTTTCGAAAAACTTTCTTTAAAACTCTACTGCTTCCAATTGTGAAATTAATTTTTTTATGTCTGATCTCATTAAAATAATTTTTATTAAAGAAAGCATTTTCTAAACAAATAAATATATTTGAAGATTATTTATTTATAAAATTGAAAACAGCAGAATTGTAGGGAATGTTTTTTTTTCGAATAAAAAGTAATGGTTTATTAAAACTTAATCAGTTTTAAAAAATTGGTAAGAAGCGACAATAAGAACAAAATCATTAAAAATTAAAAATTGTTTGGTTGAAATATCAACCACTACTTTTTTTCAAGTATTCATCTTTTTGATTAAAAGTGGAACTACTTCGTTAAAAATTTAGTTTTTTTGTTGATGATTCATCAGTTTAGTTGAAAAACCTTTCCTTTTTTGTTTAAATTTGAAATATTTTTTAAAATTTCCTGTATTTTATTGAAGATTCGTCTTTTGTGGTAGCGAATATTAATCAGCTTGGTGACAGTTTCATCGTTTCGATTGACATTTCATTTCTTTGGTTGAAAATTTACCTATTAGCTTGAAAAAAGACCTTTAAAAATTCAAATATTTGGTTGAAAATAAGCCATGATTCATTCAAATTAAACCATTTTCAAGAAGTTGGTAAGAAGCGACAGTAAAACAAAATTAAATTATCAAAACTATTGTTAAAATAATTATTTTTTGTGTGTTTTAAACTTTTTCATACAAAATAATATTTTTTCTTTCATGAGACATGATTGATTGTTAAAAATCACAACTGTGTGGTTGACGATCAATCTTTTTTTTTTGAGGATTCAACTATTTTCTTACAATTTTGTCTTTTTTGGTTGAATTGAACTGTTTTTGGTTTGAAATTCAAACATTTTTTAGTTGAAGTATCAATTATTTTTTTTACCGTAAATTTAACTATTCAATTTTTGGTTGAAAACTGATATATTTTGATAGAATTTTGTCTTCTTGGTTGAAAATTGATCTATTTCGTTGACTTCATCTTTTGAATAAAAATTCATTTCTTTGCTTGAAAATTTAAATACTTTGATGAAAAGTTATTTTTTGGTTAACAATTTATTTTTCTAATTGAAAATTTAACTACTCAATTTTTGGTCGGAAATTTATTTTTTAGTTGAAAGTTCATATTTGTTGTTGAAAATTTGTCATTTTTTGTAGAAAATTAATCTTTTGGGTTGAAAATTCAACTATTTGGTTTATAAATTTACTTTTTTGATTGAAATTCATTTATTTTGTTGAAAGCTCGTCGTTTAGACTTGAAAGTTCAACATTTTGGATAAGATTTTTTTCTTCATCGACTGAAAAATCTGTCTTGGTTGAAAATTCAACTCTTTTGTTAACAATTCTCCTGTTCTGGTTGAGGATTCAACTAATTTGTTGAAAATTCGTATTTTTGGTGGAAATATCAACTATTACACTTTTCGTTGAAAATTCCTTTTTTTCTTGGTTGAAAATTGTTTTACTAAAAATTTAATTCTTCCATTTTTGTTTCAAAATTCATCATTTTGAGTTGAAAACTGAACTAGATGGTTGAAAATGCATGTATTTTACATATATCTCACGTAATTTTTGGATAACCCCTTATGAAATTCTGTATGATCGTTAGTCCTAAAAGTCTTATTCAAAACAAATTTAGAAGCAAAATTTTTTTTGCATTCACACTTTTATATTCTTTCAAGTAAAATTAATGTAAATACTATATTAAATCATTTTAAACGCTTCAAATTTCTAACATTTTAAGTAAAATGATTAAATTTTCTAGACATTAGATACATTTTTAAACAAATAGTTGAATTTTCAACTAAAAAATATCAAGTTTTAATCAAATAGTCGAAGTTTCAACTAAAAATATAAATTTTCAACGAAAAGTGAAATAGTTGATTTTTCAGTTAAAACGATTAATTTTTAACCAAAAACATATACGAATTTTCCAGAAAATAATTGAATTTTCAACCGAAGTGATGAGTTTTCATCTAAAATGATGAATCTTCAACTGAAATAATTGAATTTTAAACCAAAAAGATGAATTTTTAACTTAAATGGTGATTTTTTAACTTGAATAGTCAATTATATTTACCAAAAAAGTCAACTTTTCAACAACAAAAAATCCATTTTCAAAAAAAAAATGGTATTGTTTAATTTTCAGTTCAAAAAATTGATTTTCAATCAAAGGAAAACAGTTATTCAACAAAATAGTTGAATTTTCAAGTAGAATAGTTAAATTTTTAGTTCAAAAAGTTAATTTCAAAACAAACAAAAAACAAATTTTCAATAAAATAGTTCAATTTTCAACCAAAGACATTAATTTCTAGATAAAATTATGAATCTTCAACTAAGAAAGTGAATTTAAGAAAAAAGTTTAATTTTCAACCAAGTAGTTTCGTTTTCAACCAAAAAGATGAATTTTCTACCAAGAAGATTAATTTCCTACCAATAAAGTCGAACTTTCAAGAAAATACGTGAATTTTCAACTAAAAAAAAATTTTCAACCAAAAATCAACAAGTTTAATTTTCAGTTTAAAAAAATCAATTTTTAACTAAAAAAGAAATTTTCCACCGAAAAATTGAATAGTGTATTTTTTAATTTAAAAAATTAATTTTCAACTGTATAAAAAAAACGAATTTTCAACAAAACAGGTGAATTTGCAACCAAAGAGATCAGTTTTCAATTAAAATGATAAATCTCCAACAGAGAAAATCAATTTTTAACATAAGAGTTTATTTTTAACCAATTAGTTTAATTTTCAACCAGAAAAATGTATTTTCCACTAAATTATGAATCTTCAACTAGATTAGCTAAATTTTAAACCAAAATCATAAATTTTCAACTGAAATCAAAAATTTTAAACATGAATAGTTGAATTCTCAACCATAAAGATGAAATTTCAATTGAGAAGATAAATTTTTTACCAGAAACGACGAATTTGCAACTAAAAAAAAATTTTCGACCGAAAATTAAATAGTTTAATTTGCACTTTAAAAAATTAATTTTTTCACGAAAAAAAAACAAAGGAATATTCAACAAAATTGTTGAATTTTCAGTTTAAAAAATTAATTTCTATCTAAAGCAAATATTTAATTTTCAACAAAATAGGTCAATTTGCAACCAAAGAGATCAATATTCAATGAAAATTATGAATCTTCAACCAAAAAGATAATTTTGCAACTGAAATGATAAATCTTAAACTGGCATAGTTGAATTTTCAATTGAAAAGATGAAATTTCAACCACGAACATTAGTTTTCTACCAAAAAGACGAATTTTAAATTAAAAAAATAAATTTTGAGCCGAAAATTAAATAGTTTAATTTTCAGTTTGAAAAATTAATTTTCAACTATACAAAATTGAATTTTGAACAAAATTTGTCAATTTGCAACCAAAGAGATCAATTTTCACTGATAATGATGAATCTTCAACCAAAAATATGCCTTTTTAACAAAAGTTTTTAACTTTCAACCAAGTAGTTGAATTTTCCACTAGAATGATGAATCGTCAACTGCAATAATTGAATTTTCAATCAAAAAATGTAATCTTAACCTAGAAGATTAATTTTCTATGAAAAAAGACTAATTTTCAACTAAAAAAGAAATAAATTTTCAACCGATAATGAAAAAGTTTGATTTTCAGTTTGGAGAGATAATTTTCAACCATAGAAAAACGAATATTCAACCAAATAGTTGCATTTTCAGTTAAAAAATTTAATTTTCTATCAAAGAGATTATTTTTCAACCAAATTGATCAATTTTCAATTAATATTATGAATGTTCAACCAAAAAAATTAATTTCTGACAAAAAAGTTTGTTTTCAACCAAATAGATGAATTTTCTACCAAGAAGATTAATTTTCTACCAATAAAGTCGAACTTTCAAGAAAATACGTGGATTTTCAACTAAAAAAAAAATTTCAACCGAAAATCAAAAAGTTTAATTTTTAGTTAAGAAATTCAATTTTTAACTAAAAAATAAATTTTCTACCGAAAATTGAATAGTTTTTTTTTAGTTCAAAAAATTAATTTTCAACTATACAAAAAAACGAATTTTCAACCAAATAGGTCACTTTTCAACCAAAGAGATCAATTTCAATTAAAATTTTGAATGTTCAACCAAACAAAAATAAAAAATTAGCAAAAGAGTTTATTTTTAACAACAAAAAAATGAAATTTCAACCAAGAAGATTAATTTTTTACGAAGAAGACGAATATTCAACTAAAAAAATATATATATTCTCAGCCGAAAGTTAAGTAGTTTAATTGTTAGTTTGAAAAATATTTTTTTGACCAAAGAAAAAAACGAATATTCAACAAAATAGTTGAAATAGTTTAATTTTCAGCAAATTAAAAGATTGTTAAATAAAAATTTCATTAAATAGTTTAATTTTCAGTTTAAAAAAATAATTTTTAACTAAACAAAAACATGAATTTTCAACAAGGTAGGTCAATTTGTCACCAAAGAGATCAATTGTCGATTAAAATGATGTATCTTCAATCAATAAAATGAATTTTTAACAAAATATTCAACCAAGTAATTGAATTTCCCACCAAAAAGATGAATTTTCAATTAAAATGATGAATCTTCAACCGGAATAATTGAATTTTCTACCAAAAAAGACAAATTTTCAACAAAATACATGAATTTTCAACTAAAAAAAATGAATTTCAAACCAAAAACAGAAAAATTAAATTTTCATTTCGAAGAATAAATAAAAAATAAAAAAATGAATCTTCGAATTTGAATCACGAACGTTCTTTTTGTTAAATCGCAAGCTTCGGAAACTAGTCACCAGATATCGCTCAACTCTATTGTCAGAAATACGATTCCACTCAACGCAGCGTTCAATTTATTAAAATAAGGAGAATTAGGTCGCGTATTTACTTTCTTTATCACAATTGAAATGATTGTAATCGCCTGATTCATCAGTTTCAAATAAACGAACTTTTTTGCAAAATTGCGATCAGCTGCCAAGTACTTGTCATTGATCAAAATGGTGTTGTGGAAGGTTGCGGTTATCATTGACGTAAAGCATTCTCCTTGTTAGTAAAATAATGCCTAAGTCCTATTTTTGACTTCACCTCGAAATCTGCCTGTGAAAATGTGAGTGCAGTGATCATTAAGCGTGTTTTCTGAAGTTATTCCTATTTGTACTGTTTACTTTTGGGCATGAATGGACAAGTGCAATCTGCACGAGAGAGGTTAGGTGAGTAAAAAAAATGAATATATTTTTTCTTTGTAAATAATCTACTCATTGTACTTGTATAATATATATAGGACAAATGCATTCCAAGTGTATTTATTTCTTGATTTCACTTGTTACAACACTTGCTCCGATATTTATTGGCGCACTTTTTTTTTACTCCCTTCGAATGACTTTCGAAATTGTGACGTGGAAGTGAATAAGTAACAAATTATATGGGATTTCGTAGGTTTTTTTCCTTTTTTATTATTCAGTTATCCAATTTGGAAATATTATTTATTAATAAAACTAGTGTTCGAAGTGCGTCTTGCATAACCTTGTAATTTTCCTCATGTTCAACTTCGATTGTTTAACATTGTTTGTTTTTTCAATTATATCAACACAGTCTCAAGTTTTTTCTAATAACTTGTGAATCATATTTTTAGAATTGCTAATTTTACATTTTGAAGGATTCAGAAGAAAACATTCTTGTGATAATTTGTGATATAATTGATAATTATTAAGTATTTGGCAATGCTGTTGAAAAATAGACTAATCTGAACGTCATTTCGTGTTATCTAATTAGATTTGATTTTGCAAGTGCCAAAATGATTTATCTTATTGAAAAATAAAATTTATCAATTCTCGGCAAAGAATATTGTCTTTTTCACAAAAAACTGTGTGCAACCAAAAATAAAATGTTTTGTTTTTACATAATATATCGAGTTTTTCGAATTATGAATGTTGCTAAATTAACATTACTCAAAGATTTCGTGTTAAAACTATACCTACTCGAAATATTTAACTTTATTAGAATTTTGACGAACAGAAAAATTAAAATTCGAATTTTCTAACATTTTTTATAATCTTTTAAACTACATGTCCCAACCAGTGTTGGGTGAGTTACTTTTTTTGAGTAACTAGTTACAGTTACTGGATGAAGTAACTCAAGTTATCTAAAAAATTACTTTTTTCACTTCCTTAATTTTATAATTTAAAAATCAAAATAACGAAGATGATAATTCATAAAAACTTCATTGAATTTAAGCAATTCTATTTTCCCGTTTCACGGTACTTCGATTAAATTCAGTAAAATTTATCTAGATTTAAGACTCCATTCTTAAATTCAAGTAACAATTTTAAGTATCAGGGCCTAACATGTTTCCAATTTGAAACGCCTTAAATTCCTAACATTTCAAGTAAAAAATATTGCATTTTCAACAAAATACATGACTTTAACAGAATAGTTGAATTTCGTACCAAAAAGATGAATTTTCAAAAAGAGAGTTGACTTTCCAGCCAAGAATTATTTTTGAGTCCCATTTTTCAACCAAACGGTTGTATTTTAAACCAAAAAAGATGACATTTTTACCGGAAAAAATAATAATTTTTAAACCATAAAGAATACTTTTTAACAAAAGAGTTGAATTTTCAAGTCAAAAGGATCAATTTTCAACAACAAAATTACTTTTCAACGAAAGAGTTAGACTTTCTACCAAAAAAGACAAATTTTCAAAAAAAGATTTAAATTTCCAACCAAAAAATTAATTTTCAACCAAAAAGATGAATTTTCAAAAAGAGAGTTGAATTTCCAACCAAGACTGATTTTTCAGCCCTATTTTTCAACCAAACGGTTGTATTTTAAACCAAAAAAGATGACATTTTTACTCGGAAAAAAAAAATTTTAACCAAAAAGAATACTTTTGAACAAAAGAGTTGGATTTTCAAGCCAAAAGGATCAATTTTCAACAAAAAAATTACTTTTCAACTAAATAGTTAGACTTTCTACCAAAAAAGACAAATTTTCAAAAAAAGATTTAAATTTTCAACAAAAAAGTTAATTTTCAACCAAATAGTTGCATTTTCTACTAGAAAAGACGAATTAAAAAAAAATAGCTGAACCCTCTACAGATTTTTTTTTTACCAAAATAGTTGAATTTCCAAACAACAACAAAAACACTTGAATAAATGAGTTGAATTTTCAAACTGGAAATTTTATTTTTCAACCAAAATTTTCGTTATTTTTCAACCAAATGCTTGAATTTTCATACCGAAAATATAAATTTCCAACAAAAAAGTTCATCTTCAACCAAATAGTAGAATTTTCGACCAAAATGTTTGAATTTTCTACCCCCCGCAAAAAAAAAGTAATTTGAAAAAAAAATAGTTGAATTTTCAACAAAAGGGATGAATTTCCAACTAAAATTATGAATCTTTAACCAAACAATTGAACTTGTAACAAATTAGTCCAACTTTCAACCAAGTAGTTAAATTTTTAACTAGAAAGTACGAATTAAAAAAAAATAGCTGAACCTTCTACAGACATTTTTTTATTGAAAGAGATGAATTTCAAAACCAAAAACAACAGTTTTAAACAAAAGAGTTGAATTTTCAAAACCGAAAATATGAATTTTCAACAAAAATTTTCGTTGTTTTTCAACCAAATGGTTTACTTTTCATACCCAAAATATTCATTTCCAACAAAAATTATTCGTTATTTTTCAAACAACTAGTGAAATTTTCTACCAAAATTGTTGAATTTTTAACAAAATACATGAGTTTTTAACAAAAATAGATGAATTCTCAACGAAAGGTATAATAGTTGATATTATTAAAACCAATAAAGATTTTAATTTGAAATCAACCACGGTTGAATTCAACCAAAAAATACGAATTTTCAACAGAATAGCTGAATCCTTAACCAAAAAAGATACATTTCTACTCATAACTGGCCCAAAAATCTCTTTTAATAGGAGATATACAAAAAACACAAAGTAACTTCAGAGTAACTAAACTTAAAGTTTCAAGTTTCTGAAAAAATCGTAACTAAGTTGCGTTACAAGTTACTTTTTAAAATAATAACGAAGTTACCCTAAAAGTTACAAATAACGTAACTTTTCAGTAATTTAGTTACTTGTAACAACTTACTACCCAACTCTGGTCCCAACTCCTTACAGTATCTACATTTTATAGTACTCCTTTAGATATTTTCAAATGCTTGAATTGTCAATTTCATATTCCGAAAATTTGAAGCGTAGTATAGTTCTTCTAAATTTAAGATTCATAATTTATCGGCTTACAAATTTAAATCTTATTGGTTTAAAAAGACTTCTAATTTTAACACTTCAAAATTTTTAACTTTTTTCGACATTATTAACAATAAACTCTAATGGTTTTAAATTGTACAGCGTTTTAATTTGGTTTTTCCAAAAACTTGAAATTTTTAACAAAATATAATTAAACATTTCCGTTAAAAATTAGTTTACGATCCAAATTGAACACTTCATTTCAAAGCCCTCAAAAAACACGTTTACTATTACAATTTCAAAATTAAAAACATAAAAGTTTAAACGGCTCAAATTTAAAACAAAAAAATATTAACTCCTGAATTTTAAACGCGCCGTTATTTTGAAATTCTGTAATTTAACAAGTTTCCTTGAAGTTATTCTTAAAGTGTTTTCAATTTAGAATAGTATCCTGTCATTAAGGCCTTTAATTGGAAATTTTTTAATTCTGAACAATTTATGTAAGGCAGAGCGTTTCTAATCTTCAAATCTTAACTTGCGAGTTGAGTGTTCTGAATTCATATTCAGTCAAGTATTAAAAGGCTTTCTTTTTTACATTATACAATTTTGAGTTATTTAAATTAGAACTAAATAATTTTGAATTTCGTTAACATAAAATTATTCCAATTTTAACCTTTTCTGTTTTAAAATTATTTATCTATAAAGGATTTTGATTGAAAATTGTGCAATTTTGAACAACTTTAATTTGAAATAACAAAATGTTGAACGTTTAAATTCCTAATTCAAATTTTTGCAATATTATAGTTATTTTCAGTCAGCATGCATATAATTTTGATAATTTAAATATTAATTTTTCTAGTTGAATTTATTTATACGCTAAATTACTCAACTCTAATGATTTCAAATTTTAAAACGTTTTAATTTGGGTTATCCAAAAACTTAAAATTTGTTAGCAAAATGTAATTAAACATTTATTAATTCCTGAATTTTAAACGCTGCATTAATTTGAAATTTTCTAATTTATAGTTTTATTGCAATTATTTCTTTTAACCTTTTCAATTTGAAATTGTTTAAAATTATTATGTCTATTAATTGGAAATTGTTTAATTTCGAACAATTCATGTAAAGAAGAGTATCTAATGTTTAAGTCTCAAACTGAGATATTTAGTCTTGTTAAAAGGCTTTCTTTTTTTAAATGTTACAATTTTCAATTATTTCAATTAAAACCGAATCATTTTTAATATTATTAACATGATATTATTCCAATCTTAGCCTTTTCAATTGTACAATTATTTAGCTATAAAGGATTTTAATTTAGAATTGTACAATTTTGAACAATTTAAATTTAAATTTGAAGATTGAATTTCAACAATCGTGATGCACATTTAAAAAATTATTTATTTCTAACGATTAGTTTCAAGCTCCTAATTGAAGTGTGGCAGTACAGAACTTGATAATCAACATTTTTTTAAATGAGTTTATTGCATAAAAAATTCTTATAAAGTCATACACGTTGTGACAAAAACATTTGTTCAAATTCTCCTTTTTTAGTACATTAATAAAAAAATCTAATTTAAATTTTAGTGTAGTATGCCACCCTGCGATAATTTTTTTCTTCCTTTCACGATATATTTTATAATTATTATCGTTTATTTTTTTTTAATTCATTGTATAGTCTATTCACCGAATAATCGTCTACTCAGTACGATACCATCACACAAAAATTTGATTTTCTCGGAACAGAATAATTTGTATCAAACATTTGTTATTCTTATTTAGCTCCATATCTTGGGAACAAGTTTCAAAAGCTGTGAAATTGTTATTGTTTGCTGTGAATTGAAACCTCGAAATTCTTCGATGATTTACTCGGAATTGGTTCACTTTTTTAGATCAAAACTTTTTTATTCTCATTCAGAACTGAAATATCTCGGGAGTAGGTTTTTATATTTTATTTAAACGAAATATTACATTTTTTATCGCAATCCGCAGCCTAGTCTGTTTCGAAAGCCTGCCTCGAAAATGGATAACTATTACTAATCAAATTTTGTTGGGCTTAAATCAGCAACACGTCATTTTATAAGTGGTCTTCTGTCTTATCTTTAATTATAGCCATCCCATTTTGTTTTTTTTTTGAATTTTCAATGTAATACTTTGAAATTTTCCGATTTTTAGTTGGACATTTAAACGAATAAATCATTTCAAATTTAAAAATAAATTGATTGAAAAATTTCAAGAATGAATGATAATTCTAAAGAAAGTGTTAAAAATTAAACGATTTGAAATTAAAAACTTAAAAATTGTTTTGTTTGAAATCAAAACAGATCAAAATTAAACTCTGAAATTGATACCTCAGTAATTGAATATTTTCTTTAGTTTTGAATGATTTCAATTAAATTATAATTGGTTGAATTTTGTAAAGTGGATATAATTAAAAATTAAAAATTTATTACTTTTTTAACGATTTAAATTTATTTAAAATAATTGCAATTTAAACGGCGTGAGTATAAAAAAGTGTTAATATCACAATTTTCGGTGACTAACATTTTTTCAGTTTTTCAATTAAGTTCGGATTCGTTTAAGTTTCAACGTTTCGGAGTAGAATTTGTTTCACTTTTAATGTTTCCCCACTTAAAATTACTATTTATTTAGAACGTTTTTTAGAGTAATTCTATTTATCTTTTTCGTTTTAGACAAATTTTTCTAATCAGTTTTAATGTTAATATATAATTTTTGTATGCAATAACAATTTAACCTTCTAGCATTTCAAAAGCTGTGACTTGAAAGATTCAATTTAGTTTTTAATTTCAAATTGTCAAATTGTAGTCTCTGAATTTAAAATTATTCACATTCAAAAGTTTTCAATTATTTAATTTTGAACGCTTTTAATTATAAATAATTTAATTACAATTCCTTTGAATTTTAAATGATCACATTTCCAAAATTTGAAGATGAAAATCATAATTTTTTAACGTTTTAAAATTATTCTATTTTCGAAATTTTAATATGAAATCATTCAATTTCGAAATTCTTCAATTAAAAATAAAACTGTTTAATTTTGAATCCTTTA
Organism: Andricus grossulariae; assembly: GCA_011634705.1. Lineage (NCBI taxonomy): Eukaryota > Metazoa > Arthropoda > Insecta > Hymenoptera > Cynipidae > Andricus > Andricus grossulariae. The sequence continues at coordinate 13,547 of JAABKJ010001942.1, forward strand.
AATTAGAAGTAATACAATTGAACTCCTTTCTAATGAAATTGTCCAATTTTCAAAATTTCAGTCTGAAATTTTTTCAATTTTGAGAGCTTTTCTTTTAAAATGTTTCAATGTCAAAGACTTCCAATTTTAAATTACACGCACGCTTAGCGTGCGTGCAATAATTTGGATTTCTCTAATTTATAGTTTCATTGATATTATTCTTTAAACGCTTTCAATTTAAAATTATTTTAAATTATCAAGGCATTTAATTTAAATACTGCGACTTCGAGTTTTGGTAAAAGGCTTTCTTTTTTAAACTAATAAATTAATTAAATTAATAAATCTCAATTATACAATATTCTACTTTCTTAAGTATAAATTAAACATCCGCAGATTCTTATAAAGTATGTTTGCTTTCAATTTTTTGGTGATTTATAAGAATATTGATGAAAGTAAAATTAAAAATTTGGATTTGGAATGAAAGTTTAGTGATATTGAAAAACTTACCTATTGCAAATTGTATGATTTTTAAATTGATTTGAAAAATATTTGTCTACGTAAACGTATATATTAAAATGTTATTTTCTAATTATTATCATCTACCTCTTAGTCTGATTTTTTATTAACCTTTCATAAAATAAAAAAATAATTGATTCAAGCCTTCTTTTTCCTACAATTAATAAGAGATATAATTATTATGTTGAAATAAAAAATTTTTAATGACTAATTTGTTTTTCATTATAAATTTTCTGTTTATCACAGTAACCCCGTTATCACACGTATCCCTATCGACCTTACAAAAAATTTGAACCTATTTAAATTAAATGTAGGAAAAACTATCTACATCAGAAATATTTTTAGGCGGGTTTAGCATCAATAGTACTGCTAAAACCAACGAAAAATATTTCTGAGCTAGGTAGTTTTTCTTAAATTTAATTGGAATAGGTTTTGAAATTTTTGAAAATTGAACAGTTTCATTAGAAAGATAGAAAGGAGTTGCATCGTATCATTTCTCATTCAAAGCATTCAAAATGAACCAATTTTATTTTTGATTGAAGAATCTCGAGATTGAATGATTTCATATTAAAATTTCGAAAATAGAACAGTTCAAAAATTAAATAATTAAAAGTTTGAAAATTTTTGAATTTGAATAATTTTAAATTTAGGGATTAAAATTTGACAATTTGAAATAAAAAACTAAATTGAATCTCTCAAGTCAAAGCTTTTAAAATTCTAGAAGTCCAAATTGTTATTGCATACAAAAATTGTAGTTAACATTAAAACTGATTCGACCAATTTTCTAAAATCAAAAAATAAATTGAATTATTCTAAAAAAGAACTTTCAATATAAAGAGTAATTTTAAGTGGGACACATTAAAAATTTTAAAAATTCAACTCGAAACGTTGAAACTTAAAAAAATCCAAACTTAATTTAAAATTGAAAAAAAAGTGATATTAAAACTTTTTTATATTCAATATCCCTTTAATTTTCAATTATTTTAAGTAAATAATAAATTTTAAATTGCTAATTATATCTACTTTTTAAATTTCAATCAAATCAATTTTAATTGTGAAATTAAAACTTATGAAAGGGAAACATTGACAATTTAACGTTCAACACATATTTTTAAATTTGAAATTATTTATTCGTTAAAATCTATAACTAAAAATCGGAAAATTGAAAAATATTACATTGAAAATTTAAAAAGAATTATAATTAAAGAATAAAATTATGAAATTTAAAACTGACTCATGATTTTTAATATGAAATTTTGAAAGATTTAATATCGAAATTGTCCGGACATTTTTAATATTCGAATTTAGAACTACAACCTTCAAAATTTGAAATTCGAAATCTCAAAAATTGAGAAATTTCAAACCAAACATTTTTGAATTTCAGTTCTTGAAACAAAAAAACTTAAGCTTCAAGGCCTCAAAGATCAAACTGTTTTAGAATTGCTCATTCAAAATTATAATTTTAAATTGAAATTATAGAAATTTAAAAAATGATAAATATATTATAAATAAGTATCATATCATGTAGTATCAAGTGACATTCAAAGTGGTTGGATACATTTTTTTACTAAAAAATGTGATTCCTTTCAAAAAAATCACTGTCATTCTCACCGTTAAAAAATGCAGAATTTTGAATATTGCGCAAAATATTGTGAACTTTTATTAATTATTCTAAACATTTTGAAAATGATATGCTTTCTAATTGAAAACTTTCAAAATTAATTAATTCAAACTTGAAGGGTTAAAAAGTAAACAATTCGAATCTTCTAAACACTTCCAAACTTCGTTTAAACGTTAAAGAATTCTTAAAATGAAGGGTGGCAGTACAGAACTAGGTAACCATCAAAATAGGAAGTTTTCAGTAAAGCGAAACAATATTCTATAAATTGATTAGTAATAGTCATCCATTTTCGAGGAAATAGATGTGTCAGCTGCCAAACTGAAAGTGACACTGACCACAAATTGAAGCAGGCTTGGCTGCGGATTGCGAAATTTTTTTCTCTCTTTATCACACTAACCCCATTATCACACTTACCTCTATCAACCCTACAAAAAATTTGTACCTATTTAAATGAAATTGAGGAAAAACTACCTAGCTTATAAATATTTTTAGGTGTGTTTAGCAGCAGTAGTACTGCGTGGTTCTCCAGTTTAGTACCAACAGATCATGTCTCCAGTGTACAGCGAATCATACCAATCGCCAAGAGTGAAATCCCTCTGGATGATTCGGTTGCTACTGCTGAAGTTGACGGCAAAGTGAAAACAAAACTACTCTCCATGTGGAACAATGTTAAATACGGTTTGTGTGAGCATTTTAAATAATTTTAGAGACTAAATAAATCACTAAATTAAACATTTTTAACATACAAAACAATTAATTTTAGACCAAACTGTTGCATTTTTAACCAAATAGTTGAATTTTCAAGACAAAAAGATGACTTTTCAACCAAATTGTCGAATTTTCAACCAAGTAGTTGCATTTTGAAGTCAAAAAATTATTGTTTTAGAAGATACTTGAATTTTTAAACAAAAACTACAAATTTTCTATCCAAAAAGACAAATTTTCAACATATCAGTTAAATTTTCGTCCAAAAAATATGACTTTTAATAAAATAGTTGAATTTTTATCCAAGTAATCACATTTTTATCAAAATAATTAAATTTCGAACAAAATAATCATATGTTAAAATAAAAAGATGAATCTTCAATAAAAAAATGAATTTTTAACGAAAAAGTCTCACTTCCAACCAAGTAGTTGAATTTTCTATCAAGAAATATTTTTTAACGAAAAAAATAATAGTTGCTTTTTAACCATACAAAGATATTAATTTTAAGTGAAAAATAGTTGAATTTAACCAAAACATATTTTAATTTTAAATCAAAAACAGTTGAAATCAACAACAACAAAAAACGAATTTTCTACCAAAAGAAATGAATGTTTAAACCAAAAAGACGAATTTTCCACAAAAGAGTGGAATTTTCAATCAAGAAAAAGTTTTAACTCAAGAGAGATACTATATGAAAAAAGTTGAATTATCTACTCAAGAATATGAAATTTTAACCAAAAAAATAATTTAGAACAAAGTGATTGAATTTGAAGCTGAAAGATCAGTTTTCTACCCAAAATTGAATTTAGTTAAATTTCAGTTCAGAAAATTGATTTTCAACACAAAAAACGAATTTTGAACAAAATAGTTAAATCCTCAACCTAATAGTAGAATTTTGAACCGAAAGAGATCAGAGCAATTTAATATCAAATCATCTAAAGAATTTTAGCTATTGTTAGTAATTTTGATGATAATTCCAGTATCCGTTCTCTTAGGGGTTGAAAGAAAACCCCTAAAATAATATTTGAAAAATTAAAAAAACTTGGGAGATATTCAATATTGAAAATTTTGGTCCCTTTTTCTTTGAACTTTCATAACTTTGGTGATTTTAATGAAATCGAGGTGTATTGTTTTTAATCATTCCTAATAAGACGCAGTTTTGAAGAAATATTTTTTTTTAATCAAAAACTTCTTGGATTTTTCAAAAACAAATTTGTAAACTGAATTTCTGAAAAAATACACTTTTAATTTTCTTTCATTTTTGTTTATAGATTGAAAAATCCAAGAAGTTTTTGAACTTTTTTTTCCAAAAGTATTTCTTCAAAACTGCATCTTATTACGAATAATTAAAAAAAAATACACCCTGATATAATTAAAATCACCAAAGTTATGAAAGTTCAAAGAAAAAAGGACCGATATGTTCAATTTTGAATATCTCCTAAGTTTTTTGAATGTTTCAAAAATTATTTTAGGGGTTTTCTTTCAACGCCTAAGAGAATGGAAACTGGAATTTTTATCAAAATTACTAACAATAGCTGAAATTCATCAGATGATTTGACATGATATTGCTCATGAATTCTCAATCAAAAATATAATAGTAGACTTTTCAATTAAAAAGAATGAACTTTCAATGAAAAATAGCTGGACTTTCTTATTGGGTTCTATAAATTCAGTTCGCATTTGAGCGAAAAAGTGGAAATGAGGAAAGTTTTTTGAAAACAGGGGAAAAGAATTATTAAAAAAAAAAGGAAATAGTGTAAAGTCTGTATTTAGATGCTTGATTGTAAAATAAAATCGCTAATTTTAATTTTACAAGCATTTCAAAAAACTGTTATTCACATTTTTTTCCATATGTGATGTCACGTTCTGCGTTAACCTCCCTACATCAGTGTGACGTAGTTTTTAAGCGGCCCCTAATCCTAAAAAATAAGTGGTTCCTGAATGAATTTAATTTCTCTTATATTTTTCTAAAGGATGGACCGTAAAAATGAAAACGAACTTTTCTAAGGAATATCCAGTATGGTTATTGGGCTCCTGCTATCACAAAAAGCCTATTGAGTCTCTAGAAAAGGCTTCAGAAGCCGTGGATGTTGAAACGGGAAGTGAAATTTCATTGGCGATAGATGCCGCTAATTTTGAGGAAGGAATCGATGGATTCAAGAGGGACTTTCTGTCTCGATTATGGTTAACTTATAGACGAGAGTTTCCTATATTGAATGGTTCCTCTTTTACCTCAGATTGTGGCTGGGGATGCATGTTGAGAAGTGGACAGATGATGCTTGCCCAGGCACTAGTTTGCCATTTTCTTAGTAGAGGTAGACATTTTCTTTAAAAAACAATAAATAAATTGCATTTTGAGCAACTGGTCTTAAAACTGTTTGAAGAATTCTTATACTCTATTAAATACAATATTATTTGTAGACTGGAGGTGGCATCCAGAGCAACGAATCGAAACAGCGGCGGAAATGGAAGAAGATGAGAAACATCGGATGATCATCAAATGTTTTGGTGATCAAGCAGGGCCACATTCTCCTTTTTCGATACATACTCTTGTATCTTTAGGAGCTTCGACTGGAAAAAGGGCCGGTGATTGGTACGGTCCCGCATCCGTTGCTCATATCTTGAGTCATGCTGTAAAACTTGTGGCAACTTCTCACAATGAGTTTAAAAATCTGACTGCTTACGTTGCTCAAGATTGTGCAGGTAAGATACATAACTTCAAGGATAAAAGATTTTAATTATTGAACAAAATTGATTTATAATTCAAAAATGAATTGAAAGTTTGATAAGATACTTCATAAATACTTCTTCGTGTATCCTCTATCAGGGTTGCTACAGGTCAGGGAATTTCAGAAAGTCAGAGAATTTAAAACTATCAGGAAAGAGTCAGAGAATTTTCTATAATCTTTAGTTAAGTTAATTTTATTATTTTGCCTTTTGTTGGCTTGAAAATTCTTCTTTTTGGGTTGAACATTCATCTATTTTGATAGAAGTGTCATATTTTTTCGTTAAAAATCACAACTGTTTGGTTGAAAATTAATCTGTTTTGGTTGAGGATTCGTCGTTTTTGTGAAAAATGTGTCTTTTTTGGTTGAATTCAACGGTTTTTGGTTTGAAATAAAATATTTTTTTGATTAAATATTTACTACATTTTTCGTTGAGAATTCATCTTTTTTAGTTGAAAATTCAACTACATAGTTGCGAGTGAAACTTCTTTGTTACAAATTCATTTTTTTTTTTTTTTGGTTGATGAATCTTCATTTAAGTTGAAAAAAAATTTGTTTGTTTCAAATTGAACTTCTTTGTTGAAATTTATTTGATTTTTTTAAAGTTAATTTTTTTAACTGAAAATTTACCCATTTCATGTTAGATACCGAATGTATCTTCTTCAGTTGAAATTCAACAATTTGGTTGAAAATTCATGTATTTGGTTGAAAATTCGTCTTTTGTAGTAGAATTATAATCTTCTTGGTGAATAATTCATCTTTGTGTTCGAAAATTCATATATTTGATTGAACGTTTAACTGCTTTTGGTGAAAATTCAAGTATTTTGTACAAAATTCGTCTTTTTTGGTCGTAAAGTAACCTCATTAGTTCAATATTCATTTTTTGTTTGTTAAAAACTCATTTCTTTGGTTAAAAATATAACTATTTTGTTGAAAGTTCGTTTTTGTTGTTGTTGAACATTGATTTTTCTAACTGAAAATTTAACTATTCTATTTTCGACCGAAAATGTGTCTTTTTTAGTAGAAAAGTAATCTCATAAGTTTAAACTTCATCTATTTGGTTGAAAATTCATTTCTTTGGTTAAAAATTGAACTACTTTGTTGAAAATTCGTTTTTTTTTTGCAAATTGATTTATCCAACTGAAAATGTAACTATTAGATTGACAATTCATCTATTTTGTTAAAAATTGATCTTTGCTTTGTAGAAAATTGAACTTTGTGGTTGAAAGTTTATAATTTTGGTTGAAAATTCATTTATTTGATTGCAAATTAGATTTTTTTAACTGCAAATTCAACTATTCAATTTTTCTGTCCCAAATTTAGCTTTTGATAGAAATTTGATCTTCTTGGTTCAAAAATTATCTATTTAGTTGAAAATGTAACTATTTCGTTTAAAATTTATTTCATTTAATTGAAAATTAATTTTTGTACTTAAAATGTTACTATTCTTTTTCAAGTTGAAAATTTATCTGTTTTAGAACAAAATTCAACTATTTTGTTAAAAATTCTTATTTTTTAGTAGAAAAGTAATGTCATAAGTTTAAACTTCATCTATTTGGTTAAAAATTCATTTCTTTTGTTGAAAATTTATTTTTATAGCTTAAAATTTAATTATTCTATTTTTAGTTATACATTCATTTTTTTGGTTGAAGATTCATCATTTTAGTCAATTTCTTTCTTTGATTGAAAATTAAATATTTAGTTGAAAATTAAGTTATTAACTGAAAATGTAACTATTCAATTTTTGCTTGAAAATTTCTTTTTTTTTTAGTTGAAAATTCATATATTTTATTGAAAAATCGTTTTTCTTTTTGAGTTGACAATTCATATTTTTGGATTTATGAAAATTCTTATTCTTCGGTTTAATTCAACTGTTTTTGATTGAAAATTAAACCATTTTTTCATTGAAATATCAACTATTACACTTTTTGTTGGGAATTCATTTTTTCTTGGTTGAAAATTGTTTTGACTGAAAATTTAATTCTTCCATTTTTTAATTTGTGAATGACCCCTTATAAAATTCTGTATGTTTGTTGTCACTAAAAGTGTTTTGAGTAAATTTAGAAACAAACCTTTTTTTTGCATTAACATTATTGATCGCCTAGGTATATGGTAGTTTTTACACTTAAAAGAAAAATTTAGAACGGTCAGGGTAAATGAAACAATGGTCGGGGAATTTCGAAATTAGGTTTTTGTAGCAACCCTGTTTCGAAAATAATCATTCCTTATCAAACAATAATTTTATTTATTTCCCTTTCAGTTTACCTCGACGATGTGAAGAAACGATGTCAAACTTCTGAAGGAAAATGGAAGTCACTCATCCTTTTGGTGCCCTTAAGGCTAGGAACTGACAAATTGAATCCTAGTTATGCACCTTGTCTTACAGCTTTACTTAGTTTAGAATCCTGCATCGGGATAATTGGCGGACGACCCCGGCATTCGCTTTATTTCATAGGCTATCAGGAAGATAAATTAATTTATCTCGATCCGCATTTTTGCCAGGAAACAGTTGACATGTGGAAGTCAGATTTCTCCCTCTCGACTTTCCACTGCACCTCCCCTAGGAAAATGCTGGTTTCCAAAATGGATCCCAGCTGCTGCGTTGGATTTTACTTACATGACAAATCAGCCTTTGAGAGTTTTGTGAAAATAGTAGAACCGGTGAGTGTCGAATTTAATGAATACTTGTACATATTCATTTTTAAATGGAGAAGGTGGTGACCGCTAGACGGGAAAAATATCGATGAATGACCGGGAATTTGTGGCTTGATTAGGAATTATTTTTTGTATTTATTTATTTAAATATTTGGAATCTTACATTCTTAAATTTTACATGAAGAGTTGATCATTCTTCAAATTTGGTATACAAGCCTTCGTGAAATCTCTCAAAATATTATGAGATCATTGAAATCGTTGTGTAATAGTTTGATATCTTTGCGTAATCTGTTAATATCTTTGAAATTTTCGAAACCACTGAAATCTTTATCTCCGAAATCTTTTGCAGACTTTGAAATATTTGTGAAATCTTTATATAATCCTTGAAATCTTTTGATATCTTTGAAATTTTTGAAACGACTGAAATCTTTGTGCAATCTTTGAAATCTTTTTTAAATCTCTGTGAAATCATAAAAATCTTTGTGTAATCTTTTGATATCTTTTAAACTTTGGAAATCGTTGCAATCACTGAAATCTTTATGAAATCTATGGAATATTTGTGAAATCTTTGGCAAACTTAGTGAAATAATAAAAATCTTTGTGTAATCTTTGATATCTTTGAAAATTTTGAAATCTCTAAAATCACTTAAATCTTTGTGCAATCTATGAAATATTTTCCAATTTCCGAAATCTTTGTTAAATCATTGAAAACCTTTTAATCTGTAAAAAATATTTGAAACCTTTTTAAATATTTGGAAAACTTTTAGAATCTGAGAAATCTTTGTTATCCTTGTGAAATCATTCAAATCTTTGTGTAATCTTTTGATATCTTTGAAATATTTGAAATCTTTGTGAAATCTATGGAATCTTTGTAAAATCTTTGAAATCTTTGTGTAATCTTTCGATACCTTTGAAATTTTTGTAATCTTCGAAATCACTGGAATCGTTGTGAAATCTATGGAATCTTTATAAAATCTTTAAAAATATTTGAAACCTCTGTGAAATAATTTAAAAAATTTTGTAATCTTTTGATATCTTTGAAAATTATGAAATCTTTGTAAAATCTTTGAAATCTTTGTGAAATGATTTGAATCTTTGTGTAATCTTTGATAATTCATTAAAATCTTTGTGTATTTTTTTTATCTTTGTAATTTAAAAAATTTTTGAGACCACTGAAATCTGTGTGATATCTTTAATGTCTTCGTGTAATCTTTTAAATCTTTTGAAATCGTTAAAATCTTTGTGTAATCTTTTGATATATTTGAAATTTTCGAAACCACTGAAATCTTTGTGAAATTTTAAAAATCTCTGTGTCATCTTTTGATATCTTTGCAGTCTTTTGCAATCTTTGAATTCTTGGTGTGATTTTTAGATACCTTTGAAATCTTTGAGACCACTGCAGTCTTTGTGAAATCTTTGTGATATCTCTAAAATCTTTGAAAACTTTGTGAAATCGTTGAAATCTTTGTGTAATATTTTAGAAATTTTAGAAATCGCTGAAATTTTTGTGAAATTTTTTAAATCTTTGTTAAATTTTTGCGAAATAATCGCAATCTTTTAAATCTTCACAAAATATTTGAAATCTTGGAAGTATTTGTGTAATATTTTTAAATCAATGAAATCTTTGTTAAATCATTGAAATCTTTTAATTTTTTATTAAATATTTGAAACCTTTTAGAATCTTAGAAATATTTGAAATCTCTGAAATAATAAAAAAACTTTTTGTAATCTTTTGATAACTTGGAAATTTTTCAAATCTTTGTGTAAACTTTGAAATCTTTGTTAAATCATTAAAATCCTTGTTTAAGTTTTTTATTTTTGAAATTTTTAAAATCTTCGAAACCACTGAAATATTTGTTACATTTATGAAAACTTTGTAAAATCTCTGTGTAATCGTTTGATATCTTTAACATATTTGAATTCACTGAAATTTTTGTTAAATCCTTGTAAAATCATTGGAATCTTTATGTAATCTTTTAAAGCTTTGAAATCTTTTGGTATATTTTTGAACTCACTGAAATCTTTGTGAAATATATGAAATCTTTGCTATCTTTGAAATCTTTGTGAAGTACTTGAAATCTTGGTGTAATCCTTGAAATCTTTTAGCATCTTATAAATCTTTAAAATCGTTGTTCAATCATTAAAATCTTTATGTAATCTTTTTATCCACTTTGTTGAGCCTTTCCAATTTGTAACTAGAAATCCATTACGATTTTGTCCACAATCTGAGTGGCCACCTTTGGGTACCTTTTTATTTTATGTTTCTTTTTTTGTAATAGAAATATAATCTGTTCCCAGTTTCTGGTTCCAATGAATCAAAAGGCCGACTACCCAATGTTCCTATTCTGTGACGGAAGCGGAGACGACCTTCGGCGAAAATTAGAAGTGGACAAAAATCACCTTTCATCTTCGATCACTACCATCGGCCGAGCAAAGGTTGAGGATAACACCTACCATGAATGCGAGGAGTTCGAGGTCCTGTAGAACAAATCATCTAGGCTTTATTAAGAAAAAAGTGCATGTGTACTTAAAGTCAAGGGCACCGGATCGATCCGACGGCTCTTTAGATGGAAGAAGAACCTGAATAATATCGAAAGGTTGCTCAATCGTTACTTACAGTATACAGAAAGCGTTCTTTTTTGGTGAAAGATCAAAGGCTTTTCATTTTACGAAGACTTGCTTTCGTAACGTAATAATTAAAAACTGAATTGACTGATTGCCGCAAAGCTTGCGTGGCGCTAAATTAAATTAAAATATTTTCGAGTCAGGATAAAAAGGAGAAAGTACCGCTTCATGCAATCTAAATTAGATCAATCTTAAATGAGCTGTACATTTTTTTCCTCTTTATTTCGTTCATTGCTTGCTAAATGATCTCAAAATCGAATAATTCGAATATTACTTAGGTTTATTTTAAGTTTTTTTTTTTTTAAATTTATAGTTAGCGAGATCAAGTAGATTGGTTGAATTAACGCTGAGTATTTTCCTTAGAGTTACGAGTTCCCGACAGCCAAGAAGTGGTTTCAGTATCGCAATTTTTTGCCAGTTTGCCTTAAAGAAAAGGCAACTTCAGTCGAGAGTTCGTAACAAATTGGCTTCGCATTGTAGAAACATATCAAGATACGAAAATGCGAGTGAACGTGGCTATGATAATCAAATAGAGCAATAGTCTTTTGATTAAGTACTTAGAAAACTTAATTTCTGTCTTTTAAGTTATTTATTTATTTTCGGGCTTTCCCTAAACTTTCGAATTCCTTCGCATCCAGGAATATTGAGGAATAAATAAACGATTCGAGATTTAATCGTTACATAAAAACGACAGTAGTTTGAAGACTCATAAAAGATTAATACAAAACAAACTACGAGCTTTCGGCTGTCAAAGTCGGTTTCACCGGTGATTTATGTAATCAGTGATAACGACATCTGTGTAAAAAATTTGCATGGAACAGTAAAAACAATATTTTATTGGAACCAAAAATTTTGAGTATCTGAATAAAATTTCTTTTAAAAATAACGTTGTGGTTTCTTAAAATAAAACACCTTTTTTATCCAACTGAAAAAAGCAGGTGCGATTATTTTGAATTTTATGAATTTTTATCGAAATAGTTTAATTTTGAACCAAGTGGTTGAGTTTTTATACACAAAATATGAATCCTCTACAACAAATGTTAGATAATTAGATGCTCTAACCAAAAAATTATTTAATTTCAAATCAAAAACAGTTTACTTCAGCCAAAAAAGTCGAATTTTCAACAAAATACATGAATTTTCAACTGATAAATATAATTTTGTAACCAAAAATGGAATAGCTAAACTTTTAGTTGAAAAACTTAATTTTCAACTAAAAAAATAAGAAGTTTTAATGAAATAATTCAATTTCCAACCAAAGAGGTGAACCTTCAATCAAAGAATTTACTTTTAACATAGTAGTTCAACTTTCAACCAAAAAAGATGAATTCTTAACCTAATAGTTACATTTTTAACTAAAAAGATTAATTTTTCTCCAGAAACATTAATTTTTTACAAAAAAAAAACGAATTTTCAACAAAATACATGAATTTTCAACTGATAGATATAATTTTTTAACCAAAAATGGAATAGCTAAACTTTTAGTTGAAGAACTTAATTTTCAACTAAAAAAAATACGAATTTTTAATAAAATAATTAAATTTCCAATCAAAGAGGTGAATCTCCAATAAAATAAATTTATTTTTAACATAGTAGTTCAACTTTCAACCAAAAAAGATGAATTCTTAACCAAATAGTTGCATTTTTAACTAAAAAGATGAATTTTTCTCCAGAAACATTAATTTTCTACAAAAAAAAAACGATTTTTCAACAAAATACATGAATTTTCAACGAAAAAGTTAAATTTTCAACTAAAAAATGTCTATATTCTATCAAAAATTGAATGGTTAATTTGTTAATAAAAAAGAAATAATTTTCAACAACAACAAAAAATTGTAATAGTAAAATTTGCAATCAATGAGTTAAATTTTTTACTAAAAAAGATAAATTATCTACCAAAAATAAATGGTGAATTTAGCCTTGAGTCAGATTGTCAGTTAAAAAATTACTTTCAAACCAGAAAAAAAACAATCTCCAATAAACTAGTTAAATTTGTAACTGAAAATATAATTTTTTAACTAAAGTCATGATTCTTCAATGTAAAAAAATATTAATTTTTGAAAAAATAGTTGAGCTTTTAACTTATTATACATGAATTCTTAACAACAACAAAAAAGATTCTCAACAAAATGTGTAACAGTATAGATATTATATAGATATTTCAATCAAAAAATATTTAAATTTTAAATCAAAAATAGTTTAATTCATCAAACGAAGACAAATTTATAACAAAATCTTTCATTTTTCAATCAGGAAAGAATTTTCAGCCAATAAACAAAAACTTTTAACTAACAGTTAAATTTTCAATTCAAAAACATGAATTTCCAACAAAATAGTTGAATTTTCTATCAATTTTTCGACCTATTTTTAACCCATGAAGATTATATTTCAAGGAAACAGTTGAATTTTCAACCAAAATGATGAATTCTGATTGAAAAGGTATACATTTTTAACCAAAAATGGAATATTTGCATTTTCGATTTAAAAAAATCTTAAACCAAGAAAAAATATAATTTTCAACAATTTTCAATGTTAAACCCGAGAGATAAATTTTCAACTAAAATGATGCATTTTCAACATAAAAATTAATAAATTTGTAACATGGTAGTTTAGCTTTCAACTAAGTATTTGGATTTAAAAAAAAAAAGAAAGAAAGAAAACGGTACATGTCATAGTTAATATTTAAAGCAGAAAAAGTTTTAATTTGGAATCAAAAACAGTCAAATTTAACTAATAATCCCAAATTTTCAACAAAATAGTTAAATTTACAACAAAAACAGATTAATTTTCAACCGAACATTTGCATTTTAGCCAAAAAAAAAGATTAAATTTCTACCAAAAAGGATACATTTTCAAATGAAAAACACTAATATAACAAAATAAAAAATTGTTTAAGATTTAAATCTTTCTTTAAGCTTAATGTTTTTTGTTTAAAGTATCCGATATTTTTCAATTTTTTGTCTACTAACCGCTTTCTGGTTAAAAACATAAATATAACTTAATACTGTTCAAAAATTAAAATTTTTTTCGATCTATAATGATTTTTGTTTTAAAATACCTATTTTTTATGTAAAACGCTAACGTAACCAAAAATGGTTCAAAACTGATGAAACTTTAACATTCAATGATTTTTTATGAAAAATTTGGTGAAAACGCTCAAACCGAAAATAATTGATAAAAAAACTTTAACAAGATTTATTAATTTTTAGATTAAAAATACCCCTTTCCATAAGGCACTAACATAAAACATGTATAACATTGCCAGTTTATCGAGATATATCGTACACCACTTTTTTTATACAGGACTTTGTTTATTGTCGGTGGAAATTAAATCACATCATGCCCACTTTGCAAAACTCAAAAGAGTTTCTATATTATATTTACATAGCGTTTGCCTATAAAAATTAACTTCTATAAAAAGTATCTATATACAACTTGTGCGTAAAGCGGATTATAAAATTTCAACAGTCCTAGGATAAACAATTAAATGTTTACATCACTTCTAATCGCTTGATAAAACAACTAGAACTTTGGTTCGTTTCGATATTTGTTGACATGGCAAGGGTAAAGTGGTAACCGAGTGGATTTGTAATTAATAAAAAGTTTTAAAAAAATATGGATTTCTTGTACTGGTTGGAGAAAGCAACGATCAAGTTTTTATAAATTGACCGACGCATTCTTGAATGTGTGGCCACATGGAGTCTGTTGTGTTGCCACTGAAATCGTGCAGAATTCCGTTTTTTCTGTAATAATTTATCACTGGTTCCGTCATCCTGGCGTAATCATCTAGTCTTTTTTTAACGACTTCTGGTCTGTCATCTATTCTTTGGGACAGAGGCTCGCCAGTTACGTCGTCCTTTCCCTGATAAAAGAAAAAAATGTCAATTTCAATGTTGATAAAATACAAAATTATCATTTAAAGGGGCGAATACGAATATTGCTGTATGATATCAGTACTCTTATCTCTGTGAATAAATATGGCATGATATCAATTTCGATGAAGTGGGAGTTCAGGGTGGCCGTTTTTATCGAAGAAAAAAATTCCCGGTTCACAAAATTTTTACACGGACATTGGTATTTAAAGATTAGAACTCTTGAAGCTACACATTTTTTTCGTTTGAAGTTATAAAAAATAAAGTGGAAATTAAAACACTCAAAGTGGAACTCTTGAATTAAAATTTTTTCAAATTACACCTTAAATTTTTTTTATTCAAATGCTCGATAATTTATATGTATAAAATGGAAGCTTCTAACACTTTTCAATTAAACCATTTTACATTAAATACCGTTAAACTGCAAAATCAATGATTTTAAATTTTTATAAATTGTACAGTTCAAAGATTTAAAAATATATAAATCCATGCTATCATTTTCAATGCTCTGAATTGAAGAATGAATCAACAAATTTGAAAATTTTCAAAATTATATCATTTTAAGAAATTTTAAGTTAGAAACATTTTTTAAAATTTCAGGGTGGCCACTATTTTTTCAATTTTTGTCTCCCGGCTTTCTCCCGGTTCTCCCGGTTAATATTCGTGACTTCTCCCGGTTTAGAAAAAAACATATACTCGATAAGCATCAGCAAACTTTTTTGCAAGAAATCACTTGACTTTGAATCATATAAACAATTTAAAAATCCGCTATGAAACCAATTTTTCAATATTATGTTTTAAAGATTTTCTAAACAATAATTAATAATTTCTAACTGAAAACGTCTGAAAAAAATATATAGAACGATTTTGGACAATTTAATTAGAAAAAGTAGTTGAATAAT